>BMAO01032263.1:0-75480 GCA_019973975.1 Trichonephila clavata | reverse complement strand
AAAGATATAGATTTCGTTCATTTTAAAAAGTTTTTAATATTGCTAAAATAATATAAAATAATTGTTCATTTCTTATTAATTCACCTTTTTTATTTCGTAAAATGAGTGAGTGAGTGAACATTAACATAGCACTCAGGACTTTTGGCGTAATTTTGTAATTTTGAACCTCGTAATTTTGAACCATGGTCAAGTGACGAGGACGACACCTGAGCTAGTATCCCCTCTCCTAACTACCACATCACACCAACGGGAGAGCATTTAAGCTCTCGACAGATTTACAAATAGAACAACAAACAGAGTACAAATAGAATTTTAAATTTTAATGATGAAATGAACTTTTTATAAAAGATACTTGTAGTTATACAAACTTCAATCCATTTTACATATACATTTATAATCTCCTTTTCGATTGTTTATTGTGACTTGGGTAACCTTGAGAGCCCCAGGGTTCCGTGGAACACAGTTTGAAGGCCACTGCACTATATAAATGCTGAGGAGAACGAAACAGGAGAAAAGGTAGATATACAGTAGTGAAAAATTAAGTTTCATGTTTCAATCTGTTGTATTAAAAAAGGACTAACAGTATGAAGCAATTTTACTCTTATCGAATAAATATAGTACCATAGAAAATTATATGGTTTATTTTCCAGAATTAAGCTGGCATATAATTTACAAATAAATTTTCATAATTTGCTATGAATTCCATGTAAAAATAAATTCCATGTAATTGGTGAGTATGGTGTCTTTTGGGGAGAATTTTGTTTTTATTCTTTTATCCCTTCTCTCTCTCTCACACACACACAAAATAATATTCCTAACATGTTTCAAAAATTTCTAATCTTATTAGTTTTGGAAGATGCATAAGAATCATCAATCAAAAAAGTATCAAAATAGTAAAAAATGTTGGTTTCTTTTTTCACTGATATATAAAACATTTCTTGTCGAATAATTCTTATTTCTTCACCGATTCTACAAAGTAAAAAGCAAATTTCTTTGATATGCATTTTATCTCGCCTTTTTCTAAAGAAATAATAAGTATGAAAGGACTATTGTTTTAAATACGGAATCGAAAATTTTATCTACGTTAAATAATGATTGTTCTTCCATGTTCTAATATAATATGCACTTTTATATAATTTATAAATAGCAATAATATCCATGTGTTAAAACGAAGTAGTAATCCTAAAGGGAAAGTTTTTCAATTGTAATTAAATTATTATAATTTCAATTATAATTCATGAGATTATGCTGGATTCCATTTGGACTTGCTTTTTCAGTATTGAGGGGGAGTGATTTCACTCTTTTCTAAATAATAAATTTTCTTAATTTGTTTCAGTGATTTTTAAAAATAACATCTACTGTCTCTTCATACCATTTCCTTCTTCGGTGTTGTGGGGTAAAGAGGACGTGGTTAGAACGGATACATAATATTTCGTGGCTAGAGCGGACACATCCCCCCCCCCTCATCATAGAACATATAAAGGGTGTAAATAAATAAGTACGTAAATGCTTTTAAAAATCACAAATTTGATTTAAAACGGTATTTTAAATGGCAAATATCTTTCACGTGTGCTAACGTTTTTTTTTTTTCTTCTTCTTTTTACGGAAGTTTTCTGTTTTTTCACATTATCAAACTACAAGAATAAATACATTTTTTATTTATATTAAATTGTTAAGTTATTATAGTGCGAATGCGTTTTAAATATAGCGAAGTGAAATAAAAATAAGAACTTTCAGAGAAATATTTAAAAATTAATAGTAAATAACAGTATAATGAAGGGTTGAAACTGTGTCCAATAGATGACATGTGACTGATTAGGGAAACAACACAATAGGTACAAGAATATCCACTCTGCCAACCCAGCTTCCCTCATGTGTCCACTATCCACGTAACCTTTCCTTCATACTGAGGGGAATGTCCAATCTAGGGTCAAAGGCTATCTTTGATTCGCAAACTCCTCTCTTTTCAACTAGACATATATTGCCTTTCTGCATTGTTCAAAGACTTGAATACTCCCTATCATACAAATTCTTCAAATAAACGTGTACTTTCTAGGTGGTCTAAATGTTTCCTTTCGCTGTTTGAAAATTTTTTACGTACGTGTGTTTTGTGTAGATGTCATTTCAAAGAATTAGCCTTGGCTACTTGATATTTTTTAAATCCAATCACTTGATTTTTAAAGTTACAATGTTAAAATTAAATATATTTTTATAGGGCATACAATAGGAGTTGTTCCAAATTTTGTACAATTAGTAATAATATAAATTGTAATAAAGGCTGAAGTCTGCTTGTGGAACCATTAGCCTGTACATTAAATATTATATTTAAAGCACAGTTTCCAGAGTGAGGGGCGAGGACCCTGTTCCACTTGTCACTCCACAGTATGCAAAATAAGTGTTTACATAAAAAAACTGTTTCAATGGTTGATTAGGTATACACTTATATTGCATTATTAAAGATTTAAAGTAAACAGTTTCTAATAGATCGCCTACATTTTTAAAGGTACCTGTACATCTCATACATTTAAAAAAAATTGATTTTTCGATTGCAGTTTTAAAAAATAGTGCATATTTTTCAAAATCTAAAAATGATAACACATTTATTTCATTGATGAAATAAACGTAAAACATGAAAAATAAAATTGATAAAGGTATCTAATTTTTTTTAAAAAAAGGTAGTTTTAAATGTTAAAAAAAGTAAAGATTATCAGTGTTATGATATTTTTCTAAGATAGTATGCAGCTATTTCATTAAAAAATTTATTAATTATGTTTTGTCCATTATTTTACATATGTTTATAAAATATTTTGCATATTTAAGAAATATTTTTATAAGAAACGGTACGTAAATGAAAACAAGCATTACAAAATTATTTTGAAGACCCACCATACAGAGGGCTGAACCTCAAAGCAGATGTTTGGAGAAGATAATACTATGTTGTTGTAGTATGAAATTGTGGAGACTGGGTTCCAGCTCTGATTTCGTCCTTGTCACTTGGCCGAAGTTTGAAATTACAAGTTCAGTGATAGTCCTAGTGAAGTTTCAAAGTTTGACGTTAATCAAACAATCATTCGATAATTTTTTAAAAATTTTTAGGAGATTTCATTTTCTAATCTATATCAATAATTTTCTGTTTTTTACATCTGATGGGTTCCTCTACATCAAGCGGCTCCCTCAAAGGCATATTTCGTGGTGCTCTTCCATCAAGAATTTCAGGAAGAACACATTTGAAATAAAACTTCTCTAGTTTTGGAACAATTCCTTTCCAAAACTCTTCGTTTGCCTCTATGCGCAGAGTTAAGGTATCTCTTTTGCACCATAAATACAGGTCACACCATTTCCGTTGTGTAATAAATAACTGACCTTGTATTTGGTGGTAAAACTTATGGTTTGAGGGCAAATAGATGCCCCTTTCATTGGAAAATTTGAAACCTAGACTATTTTTTTTTTTTTTTTGCAATTAAAAATTCTAGCAGATTTAGTTCAAATCTCGCGGAATAAGGGCATTTAATTTCTATAAGCCCATCATCACCGACCAATCCATCGGGTGAAGCACACAAAAAGGGTTTATGTTTGTCCACAAATAAGCCACAAATTTTTACTTCAGTTGCATATTCCTTCTCATACTGCTTCCGAGCGATCTCCTCGTTTGCCAATCCATATTTCATTGCTGCATTGCACAAGTCTCTATCATATACAATGCGCATCACGAGCTTCGAACACTTAGTAGATGTTTTCCTGCAAGCAATTTCTTTGAAAAAAGAAGATGAGAGTCTCAACGATCTCTCATATCTCCATCGTTCAGAAGATGCTTGGCCCCTAGTTTCGGCCTCTATATCACAGTTATTCTGTACTTTTAACTTTAAAAGATGGTTTTCCATTAAATTATCATATATCTGTTTTGGCACATCTGGTCTTTCAACATTCTCCCCATAATTAGAATCCGTTGCATTCTGCCTTAATTTTAATTTTTTAGAGTTTGGAAACAATTTCCTTCTTTGTATTTGCTTCAGGTATCTATTTCTTCGACTAGATAAAAATTTAGTTAGAGGAGTACTCGGACTTTTCAGCGCAATTCTTTTGTAGGCCTTTTCGTGAAACTGTTGAGCAGGGCTTTGAAAAGCTAAGACAGCAATATTAGCTCTCCTATTGAAACCGCCAGATTTACTGAAGTCTATTCGCTTGCCTCCGGATATTTTACACAACTGGCTCATAAAAGTTTCTGCGGGGTTGTTAGTTGCATTCCAGATTAAAGTATTGCTGCAAGCTACTAAAGTTCTTCCTATTTCATATTGAATAGCATTCAGTAAACCTGATGATTGCATTACAGAATAATCTGTATTATCAGTTTCGATGTTTCTTTTACAAAATATTCCACAGTTTTCGTGTTTTCCAAACACGTGATTTGGAACATTTCGTAAATCTGATATTAATTTTGAAACTGCTTCTTTGAGCGGCTGATTGTGATTATTTATAGCGTTTGATTTAATAGCATTCCGAGCCCCTTTTACCAGTTTCATAAGCTTTTGTTTCAAAAGCTGTCGCCCTTTTATACCTGTAGGACCTGAGAAACGTGTTGTATTTCCCTGCAGTTTTTGAATGGCTCTACCGTATCTTCGAACTGCATGATTTGCACATTCAACTTTCAGTATTCGACCACCATACGAAATTTTTTCTCTGCATTTAGCGATAGTGTTAGAATCACCATCTCCAACTAAACGCGTGCATCGAATGTGGTGAACAGTTTCTAAATACAGTAAACCTTCCACAATACAATCACTTTCCATTGCTGTTGATGGCCCTTTCCAGTTTTTCCAGCACAGATGATCTTTCTTTTCCATCCTTCCGTTTGCGACGGCACAACAGATCAAACACACTTTATTTCGAACACCTATAAACACAATTTTTTGTGTAGACATACCAATAAGTACTGATACTCCACTTGATGCATTGTACCCATGTCCGTAACTCCTCTTACACCAGCCACCATCAACAATTAATGTGATGCAATAATATCCGTCGGAATCTATATCACCTCTTGATTCAGCTAATTGTTTCTCATCTAAAATCGCTTTTAACATTTCTTCTTCAGCGTAACTTTTCATAACTTCAGAAGTCAACTTTTCACAAGAGGCGAATTTGTCTTTAGACATGTAGCGAACATTCATTACACTGAATTTTTCTTCTTCTTGAGAAAATCCACTGCCTGTTGACAATGCCCCCAAAACTGAAAGATTATTCAAAGTATTTTTTTCTGAATCTGTGGTTACTACTGCTTTCTCGTTGCATAGAATCTCACTACATACGTAATGAAGTTATGTATACAAACCACACTTGATCATTTTATTGAAAACATATGTTCCACCAAAATTGCAAGAATATGAATGCAATTCTAGTTGTCTAACTTGTGCAATCATATGGGATAAATTGCACAGGAAATTTCCTCCTGGGAGACAGTTTTCTGTACAGTCAATAGAAGTCTCTATGCAGAGATCTGGCAAATCTGACATTTCTTCGGCAGTCAGGGCATTTTGAGGAGTTCGTAGACTAGTTAGAGATTTTGCTTCTGACCTGAATCAAAAAGCAATATTAAATAAAGAGTAATAATCATATAATAATATAATTATTATTGTAATTATTAAACAGTTGTTTATCACAAATATTTTATCTACCTTCAAAAATTTAATAGTTTATTTTCAAAATTACATCTTTTTATCAATTGCATAATATTTTCATCTGGTTCCAATAAAAATAAAAAATTAAGAGAAATTTTGTTAACAAAAATCCTTTTACAATGCCATAAATTTTTTTTTTCATTGTGAGAGAAAAAAGTTTAAAATGATTCGTTGACAGGTTCGTTGAAATATTATGAGTTGGTTTGGTTATTTCTTTAAAATTTTCCATGCATATCAAGTTTTAAAAATTGAATAATTAAGACTCCTTTGCTAACATTAGTATTTGAAATTATATTTGACTTAATGATTATATATGTTTTTCTGTTACTAGCACATACAGATGTAAATTTAATAAGTTACATGTACATAACTTATACAAGTAAGACATCATTCACTATAAGGAAATAAATTCAGGAAAAAGAGAATTTTTTTAAAAACTCTGGACAGCTAATTCTTGCAAAATTGTTATATAAATTTGACTTTATTTAAACTAAAATATTTGTTAGGATTTTCTTATATAAATACATAAATGTAAATAATTTGTGCGGTAATAAGCCTGGTTTTTCCTTTTTTTCATATTTATGGCTAAATTCAAATAATTCCACAATTTTACTTACATGGAATTATTCTGAAGTACGACATCTTCAGGAACTATATCTTCACTAGGATCAGTTTGCACCGCTACTTCGCACCTGATTAATAGTAATAATATAAGAATCAAAATCAAAGTTATACAATATGTGGAGCTGTCATAAAATTGAAGAAAAGTGAAGAATTGTGTTAGTGCATAATCTTCTGTACAAAACATTATTAGCAAAAATGACAAATATAACTTCAAGTCAAGACTTGTTATTGAAGCTTTTGCTTTATGAGCAAAACAAATTTCATGCTGGATCATAAGACATGCATTCTTGTATCAATTTATAAATTCATTCGAAATTTCTATGAAAAAAATTGTATAGGCTGCTTTTTTATATACTAAATATGAAGTCACTTACAATTTTAGGTAGGAAATGAAATCAGAAATAAAAATCCCAAGATGTGGTATTTTCCGATAACAAGTGAATGAATAAAATACATCACAGAGTATTTTCTTGTTTTCACTTACTTTTTGAATTTGCTCTCAAATTCCGAGTAAGTAAGATAACAAATGCCTCCGAGATCCGTCTGCGCTGCTTTATCACATCTACAAAATACATTAGTGAATCATACAGATATACTACTTAGAAAAATGATCCAGAAATTATTATATTAGTTCTTGTTTATTACAGTTATTTTCTCTCATATATAAATTCGCTCTTGGATGAATTTATGAGAAGGTCATTACATTTTTTTATTAGTTCTTAAATCTATTTTTATAATATATAGAACTTAATTTGTGATAAACCAGATACCATTTTCTTTGGCAGAAACTGTTTACAAATTAACTAAAGCTATTAACATGATTTTATGCTATGCAGAAATACATAATTCAAATTTTCGCAAATTTATAACTAAAGCAATTCATTGGAAATACGATTCAATTTTACCTTGTAAATAAATCTGGTTCGTTGATGGGTGCAATCGTGTTATTTTCGAATGAACTGTCGATATATGCTGACCTAGAAAGTTAAAATCGTTACAGATTATCATACGTTGAATATCATTCATTAGTCAGATATTTAATATCTGCAAATAAAGTGGTGCTCTAAATTTCTGGAATTATTACGAATTATATTACCACTTTACCTTTTTTCTTCTATCCGTCGTAAACGTTGAGCATTTGAAGCCCGATTAAAACTAGGATGTTTACGAGCTCTATTACTCTTATTTTTCAAAGGCATTTTTAGAAATATTAAAAAGAAAATGAGTTGTGAAATAAGTCGTATAAGAAGTATAAAGGTTCCTACTCTAAATTTCAAAAGTGACTAAGACGAGCAACGTATTTTACTTCGGTCAGAATGATAATTCAACACCATCCAATTAGTAGACCTCAAAAATCACCGAAAGTTGAGACCCCCCCCTTCACACATCTCCCTACGGCGTCTTCCACTCTTTTCTGTTTCAGCACCCCAACAATAAAAGTTTCCTTTTTCTCCCCTTTTTTGTATTTTTCTTTCCTAAAGACTTCCGACCAACAAGTGTTTTCTGGTCCCATCTGAAGTGAAATTCCCATGAGATACTGACATCATGACATGACGAGATGCCTTTGGAAGGATGCTAAAAGGTTTTTTGGATAATAAAGCTGCAATTAAACAAAGCAATTTATCACACAGTAATTATACTGAGTAACAGATTGTTTTAAAACAATAATTTATGGTAAAATAGCTTTGTATAATTTAGATTCACATTAGCTTTCTAGTTGACAGAAACATCCCCCCCCCAATGTGTAAAAAGCTCATAACTGATTATGAACTTTTCTGAGCAAATGATTAATGGAAAAGTTAAGAAATGTAAAACTTCTTAACATTTGAAAATCGAGCAATTCGATTCGCAATTGCGAGATTAAAAAAGCAAACATTATTAATTATTACAATTACATTTTCACTTCGTTTATAAAATAAATCATTCATTTTAAAAGTCTTCCAAAATTAAAAATTATGTATATTTGATGTAAAAAATTAAAACACCGTTTAAATATTTAGGAAATTAAGTTTTAATTTTTTTTAAAGTTTATTCAGCAGATCTGAATGCTTTATTTTATAATTTAAAAACAAACTAGTAATAAGAATCAATATCTTAACTATAGTACTAAAAGAAAAACTCCAATGAGCAGCAAATATCTGTTCATACGGTAATGCCTCACATATTTCTTTTTTCATAAAAAAGTTATATAAAAAATTTACAACTTAAAAATTTTATCATGTATTTAACTAAAATGGACATATTTAGAATAAACTTTGATTCTAAATTTCATATGTGTAAAATGTATTCCGCAAAGAAATCACACAGTTTATTATATTAAAAATTTAGTCAAGAACAGGTTATTGAAAATGTTCAACGATAGAAAATGCCAGAGACAGTAATTTTTAATAGAAAAAAAGGCAAACTTGAAGATACAAAAACTTTAAAATCGTGATATTGCTATATTTATTCGCATCTAAGTCGCATTACTTCCCTTATGCTACTAAAAATCGGGTGATGCTTAGAATCGAAGACTGAAAAATTCACCGGAGGGGGAAATTGGACATGATACTGTCGGATAGAAAAATTACAGGTTCTCGTTTATTTTTAAAAGTTTTTAATAAATTAATTACTCACTTCTTATTAATTCACCTTTATTTTTTTATTTCGTTAAGAGAATATTATTGTCGTACTGATCAGCTACTCGAGGGCTTTTGGTGACAGATCTCGTAATTTTGAACTGTGGTTAAGTGACGAGAACGACACCTGAGCTACCACCCCCCCTCTCCTGAATGCCACACCACACCAACGGGAGGACATCTGAGCTCTCGACAGATTAAGCTCCCCTACATGGCGGGTCTTGAGCGGTACTAGGCTAGAGCTCATGACACGGCAGCCACGATTCTGTTACATGACCATTAGGCTACCGCAGCCACTTTTTTATTTCGTAAATATATCCTTTATCTCAGTAACATATTTTACACTATTTTAAATTTTTTTCCACAAAAATGGGCTGAGAATTTGGGGTACATCGAAAAAATAAGTTTCTGCTAATTTAATTAGAAAACAAGATTTGGTTAATGATTGTTCCAATGGTTTAATGGTAAAATTTGAACGTTAATATAAAATCTATTCGAAAATAGATTCGATTTTTTGTTAGTTAAAAAAATAATAATAATTGCATTACAATAATTAGATTAAAATTTTAAATTGTGATCTTCAAGGAGTAGTAATTTGTATTCTTTAGTCAATTCATAACTTTCGGTCAAGTATAAAATAAGTATACTTTCAATTTTTCATTCAGTCGCTTCACAGAATTTAAATAATTTTATATACATTTCATCAATAACAGGCGGGGAAAAAAATCTAAGCAGCATAATTATAAATTATCTATATAATTTAAATTTTTAAAGCACACATGCAGAAAATATTGAAAACATTCCTAAATGGGAAAGTTCATCAGGTTTGAGATGTTAAATCTCTATTGTACATCATAAATCTTCTTTATTGTCCACACTATTTGCCACAACTTGCTGGTTACCATCATTTCAGCTGGCGACTATATTTCAGAAAGCTATCGCCAAAATTAAGTATACGTAGCCAAGAAAAATTCGTGTTACAAAACGATGGTGGTGCCATCTGTTTGAGATAGTCCTAACTATGCCAAAAATAATTCAGAATGAACTTAAAATTTAAAATAGTTCATTAATAAAAACATAAAACTTAATTCTGGCTACACTAGTCAAAAGAGGGAAGCATGCTTTCTAATATGCTATTTAATTCTACTCGAAAAAATCAATTTTTTTCTATTTAAATGTGCTTCGCGTTTTCACTTCCTATACTTTAACATAGAAAACTCAAATTTTATTTTGCAATAATGCTGAAAACTGCGTATTTTTTTCAAAAATCAAAATTCAAAGAACACTATCCTCTAAACAATAATTTTTTTTATACCATAGAAATTTTTATTATTATTGGAGCTTTTTCCTGTCGGCAAATGTGCTTCCCGTTTGATCCCTATCCTTTAACATTGACCGAAAACAGCCTTAATCTAGTCAAATTTAAGGACTTAAGTAGTCAAAAAGTATTTAAATAATAATTTTTTAAGAAGCATCGAAAATTTAAATATGTATTCATAAAGTATGTCCCAAATGAAATGTTTAATAGTATGTTTTTTCAGTTGCATAAAAATGCTATAGTTATTTATGTGAATAATTACTTTTATTGTCATAGGAAAATCAAATTATAATGTTTAGTATATAATTTTAAAGATTAGTTCACAGGCTTGGAACTTAAAGTAAGTTTTGTTATATTATTTACATATGATTATTCTAGACATATTTTTTTTAAAAAGAACTTTTATGTATTTCAGTCTACTCCTCTGCACTTGGCAGCTGGTTATAATCGTATCCGCATTGTACAACTTCTTCTTCAACATGGAGCTGATGTACATGCTAAAGATAAAGGGTAAACTTTGCTACTATTAAACTGATCAGCTAATCACTTCTCAGTTTTGTTTGTGCATGCTTTCACCAATAATGTAAACATAATTTTGAAAATATGTTTTACAAATGAAAAATTTATTTTTAATGTAGCCTTTTGGTGATTAAAGTTGCTCGTTAAAAAAATTGCATTGGACGCTTAAATATGCTGTAGTTTTTTCAAAGTCATGAAGTGAGGGGAAGGGGGGGGCTAGCTAAGTTTTAATTTTATTTATATTCATTGAATTTGACTTTGGTGATATCTAATTATCAAGTACTCCCAAATTGTTATTGTGACCCTCTTTGGCTTTTTTCTTTTTCCTTTTTTGTGTTTTTTTAGAAGAGTACTCTTAATTAAAAAAATTTTTTGTCTTTCCATCTTATATTACAATTGTTAAATTGTAGATTGTTTTAATTAACAGTAATTAAAACAAATTTCTATTAAAAAGAAGATTTTTCATTAGTAGTATATCCCTTTGGTCTTACTTTTTAAGTACCGTCTGATAATGTCAAAGAGTGTTAATGTGCAACCAAAATACAATACCAAAAAATAGTATATTTCTCTTTCTCTGATCTAAAAACATGTACTTCTGATTAAAGTAATTCACCAAGTTTGTTGACTAAAATGAAATTATTGATTGGCTTATATTTTACTTATGACTGGAAAGTTCTTTATTGTAGTCCCATCTTTTTTACTAAAGTTTATCATTTGTAAGAGATGTAGGCAGCTTTGATGTGACCATCTTCTCCATTATTGTACTTTTAACCTTTCTTTTATCATTTTTAAAAAAAATAGTTTTTTAAAACCAGCTTCGAAATTTTAAAAATTTTATGCCTTTCTATACAAGTTCAATATTATTCACATTAAAGAATAAATATAATACAGCATTACTTTCTTAGTAATAAAACTAATACTGTTTCTATATTCTTTGTAATCATACTTATCATAGTTTTAAAAAAATGTAAGATTTGTAGAATTTTGATACAATTATTTTAGAAATTGTTTATACAAATGATTTTGCAACAAAGTTTGCTCATCTCATAATTATTTATCAAAAATCAATTTTATTTTTAATGGTCATCTATGTATTCCCTGGAGATTTTTCAAATTTTCTGGCTCAAAATTATGTTTGATCCTATAATTTAAAAATCTTTTCACTAATGTTATTATAATTTGAACTTCCTGAAAATAAATTTGTTAATGAAATAAAGCTGAATCAACAATGTTTTAAATAATAATGTTTTAATTTTTCTAAATCGTGATATTAATATAAGCTAAATATTTTATAGTTAATATTTAGCAGAAATTTTTGTAATAGAAAAAAATTGGAAATTAAGAAAGTTTTTTTGTAATTGAATTTCGAATACTTGGGGAACCAAGTGTATTTCCCATTTATTTGCTATAAACAAAAATACAAAGTTAGAAATTGTAAAATATCTATTTAAGTTAATTTTCAATTGTATTCTCTTAGTGCCTTGTAATTTCTAGTTTATATTTGTTGTTAATCATTTTCATTTGTAGAAATGTTTATGTAAATTCTGAATGAATGGCTTCAGTTTATTTGTGTATATATATGTAGGGGTTATTCTTAAATAGATGAAGGATCTTCGCACACAGATCCAAAACAAAATAACCCCACAGTTCCGATGTAGCAGTTTTATTTTGACATAGAATGAAAAATACTTATATATATAGTGCCTTCTTGCACTAGTAGAAATCAAAACAAACTGAGCCACCTTCTTGGGCTTCACCATACAGTTTTCATCTTAGAGTCATTCAACAGGAAATTGAAATGGATGACACCGCTGGCCCTCTGGTGGCTGCTGGGAAAATAATCCACTCCTACATATATGTTCTATGTTAAAAGAAAGATTTATCTTTAAAATATAAATTAATAGATTCTCAATATAATGAAAAAAATTTATGACAATTTTCATGAAAAGGGGTTATTATGTGAAACAGCTTTAAAAATTATTTATAATTTATTTTTTCTTTCTTTCAGAGGCCTTGTACCTTTACATAATGCCTGCTCTTACGGACATTTTGAAGTAACAGAAATCCTTATCAAGGTATTGCAAGTTATTCTCTTTTTTAGGAAAATATATCCTTTAAAATGTGTATCAAATGCTTATATTTTATTTATCATCTTAGCATGGAGCCAATGTTAATGCAATGGATTTATGGCAGTTCACCCCTTTACATGAAGCAGCTTCTAAAGCCCGCATTGAAGTTTGCTCTTTACTTTTGAGCCATGGAGCTGACCCCACTCTTCTTAATTGCCATTCCAAAAGTGCAATTGACGTGGCATCAGCCAGAGAACTGCCTGAGAGACTGTCGTGTAAGTTCATTTTATTTTATAGATTTAAGAATTCTTTATTGATTTTAAATTACCTAATTACTGTTTTGCTACCTTGTAATTTGGAAAAATTACGTACTTGGATTTTTTTGTCAAAGAATTGTTGTATAAGCATTATGGAAACTGTCGCATTATACACTTTACCTGTCTTCATAAAAAATCCATGAATCCTGATATGGAAATTTTAAGACTGACGTTCTTAATCTGTTAACACCTTTCGTCTTTAACCGTTATGTGCAATTTTTAATAGCATTATAAGTTATTTATTTTGTTGTATTTGGGCATTGTTAATCAAATTTAGTGCATTATTAATTCAATTTTAAAAGCTCATGCTGCCCAAATTTTATATTTTGTCTAAAATTTAGGGTTCTTTAGTCATTAACTATGCTTTGATACCTAAATTGTTCATTTTTATACATAATTTCAATCTTCAACTATATTTTCCTTTATAGCTCTTATTTACCATTTTGCATTTATAAATACTGGAAAATAAATAGGAAAAAACCATAGGACTCATTGCCATTAAGTTTTCCAAAAAATTCATGAAGTTAGTCCTACTGCTTTTAAAAAACAAACTTTTTAAAGAGTAACTTTTTTTTTTAAAATTGAAGAAAAGTGCAGGTTAAAATGTTTTTCGCCTATTTTTACTTTATTTCTATGTATTAAGTGTGTCTAATATTTGTATTTAAAAAGTGAAAAATTGCACCATTTAAGGTTATAAATATTTTTAAAAATTTTAATGTGATAGGAAATATTGTACCATATTATGTACCAAATCAATTTGTTTGGAAATTTTAATTGCATTTTATAGGTCAATAAATAACTGTTAATTTTTGGCTTAAAAGCTGCACAATGTCTTATAATTGATTTCAGCTGTTAAGAAAATCTTATTTTATTGTAATATATACTAAAGTGGAAAAGGGGCTTTCACTGAGAATTATTCCAAAACAAATAAGAGCATATTGCATATTTCACTTGTTGTTTGAATCTTAGCTGTCAGAAGTAAAACTTGCATATGTATTGGTCTGTAAAATCGTTTGTAGAGATTTATAAATTTATATGAAGAAGATGTGTTTATAATAAGTAATAAAAAATTAGTTATAGTTGTTTTTTCATTTCTTAATTTTACTCAAAGATGAAACAGTATTCAATATTTTTATTTTATATTTAAGTAAAAATATTGAAATATACTGTACGTAAAACTTATTTAACTTTCTTCCTAATCTCTGGCAAAAGTTATAAATTTATTTTTATATCCATTAATTGTTTATAAAATAATTTCAAGATTTATATATTTAATTTATCACTATTTGTATTGCATTAAGATTATTTGTAACTTAATGTACATTATATTTGTCCTACATATTGATGCTTAATATTGTAGATGAATATAAAGGTCATTGTTTACTTGAAGCTGCAAGACTTGCTGATCCTGCTAGAGTAAAGAAATATTTATCTTTAGATATAATAAATTTCAAGCATCCATTCACTCATGATACACCCCTTGTAAGTGATTATTCTTTTGTTATTTTTTATTAAATTAAAGCATCACTGCAGCCAAATTGGCGCCACATGGATTGCACCATTTTCCACCTAAATCTGACTAGTTTTTTTTGTATATATATATATATATATATATATATAAAACGTTAGAGGTTCTTTGTTGCTTTGATGTCATGGAGAGATTCGCGTGGTGCAAAATTTGCTGCATTGATGCTAATATACAAGTATCAAATATATTTTTATTAAAATATTTTGCAAGATTCATATTTTAAAGTTTATGTTTGCTAAATATTTTTGTTTTTCAGCATTGTGTTGCCAGTTCGCCATATCCAAAAAGGAAACACGTTACAGAAGTTTTCATTAGAAAAGGTGCAAGCCTTAATGAAAAAAACAAAGAGTAAGTGTTTTTTAATATAATTTGTTTGTTTTTTACTGTCATTTAATAAAATGCAGTCTGTCAATGTTTTAAACACATGATTTTATTTAAAACTTGGAACTTACTTCAGTTAAATAGTGAATAGTATTTGAAATTGATTATGTATTAAATATTTTAGAAACTAATTTGATGAATATATTAAAAATATTTTACATATTAATATAGGCCGTGGGTAGCCTAGTGGTTAGAGCATTGGACTCCAGACCGGAAGGCCTGGGTTCGATGCCACCAAATCCCCACCCGAGTATAAACGGAGAACGTGCTCGTTAAATCAGTGGGTTCGAATGGTGTCGCCATCTACCGTGTTGTTCTAAGCAAAATCGTACTGTCACCTTCTTGGGGACTCAAAGCTTATGCTAACGACAGGCGTAAAATTCTAGCCCTTAGCCGCGATGAATTTTGTGGAAACTTGATCTGATGTTATTGTTGATCAGGTGGCATAAGCAACAACAACACATATTAATATTAATAATCCCCCCTGTAAAAATGAGAAATCAGTGTGTCAAAAAATTGTTTTTAAAAATTAAAGTTATTATATTTGCATTATGTCTTGGAATTATTGCTGAATTGAAATATTTAGTACTAAAAATATCCTATTACTTAAAATTCTTTTAAAATTACCTTCATCTTATTATTTAATTCTTCAGAAGTGACTTAATTGGCATTTCTTACCCTTTTAATGAATGCCAAGACCCAATCGCTAATGTTCAAACAGTTTTCAATACATCAATTTAAAATTGGCTGTTTAAAAAAATTCAATGATGCGTTTTGAATTTTTTTTTAGGGGTATGGGAGATCTAAGTAGAGTAAACACACACAGAAGTTACATTGTTAAAAATTGTCTCAGAACTTTTAAAGAGTAAAAACTTGAATCAGTTACAAAATCCTATAAGAATTCAATTTACTGTGATCAAGAATTGTTTAAAATTTTTTAAAAGAACATAGCTTACTGAACTATATGTCCTTTATTTACTTAAATTGTACTAAAATATTAAATGACATGAGAAATACTGAGAAGCACAATTTATTTTTACTAGATTTCTAACACCTCTTCATGTGGCTGCTGACAAATCCCATTATGATGTTACGGATGTATTACTTAAACATGGGGCAAAAGTAATTATGTTTTAATTCTTCTCCTCATTGATAAAATTGTCTCAAATTTCTATTTATTTCAAGTACATTTCTTTTCATGCATATTTGCAGTAATTATCTGAACTTTGGGGTTATGTGCACTCTTTGATATGAGATCCATTAAAAGAAATTGGGAGAGGGGGGAAATGTTTCTTTACCTCATCTGTTCCATTTATAAGTATTAATAATAATGAGAATTTGTATGAGATTACGAAATATGAATATGTCGTGGGTCAATATTGCTCTGTTATGGCTTTCATAATTTATAACTATTTGAATGTGTTTGTAAAGAATAAGAGGCTTTATTTTGAAATGAATTTCAAACCCACATATTCTGACTCGTTTCTTGCAATTTTTGACTTTTTTTCCCTTTGATATTAGTCATTTAGAAAATACACTCTCATGGCATGAGAATTCTCCATATTTTGTTAAGTTAAATGCAGCATTTCTCATGAAATGTAACACTTTTTATTACTGGACGGTGAATTCCAGCAATGCAAATTTGATTTATTGTTACCAGAAAATACACATTCTAGAAAAAGCATGAACACTAATTAGAGTAATGAGAATTCAACCAAATACCTGAAAAGTCACTTAACAGAACTGAATAAATTAAAAAATATATCAAGACTACTAATACTGCATAGTTTGTAGTTTAGGTTTTGAATAATTAGAAAATATGCCATTCTTTTTATTCTTTTATTTTTGTAATACGTCTCTTAGCATTTTAAATATTAACAGTCATATTATTCATAGCTTTGTTATCCATATTTAGTCTTCTTTTTTTTTTTTTAATAGTATTCAGAACAGAAATATTTTGGTCAAGATAAAATAGGGCATGTTCTAATATGTAAATTCTAACCATTTTAAAAAATTTGCAGAAAATATGTTTGACAGATAGTTACTTACAATATTTTTAAAAATATCAAAAAGAACTTAATAATACCTCATTGCATTAGGTCACATATACATGATTTGGAGCATAAATTGCGATATTATACTTCAGTCTTGACATCAGTGTCAGATTTTAGAAACTATTAAGTGTAAAAATATATATAGAAGACATAAAGTAAAAAATGCATTATGAGATATTTTACATCAAATTGTTAAAATTTTATCAGAAGCAAAAGCTTTTCTTTTTTAATTTGCAATGCTGTGTATTTCTAAAATAGTATTTTTTTAAGTGTGTTACTCATATTTTAATTCAGTAATTTGTCATATGAATTTTTTTTACTATTATTTATTTACTGTCAGAAGTCTTATATTATTATAATGTTATGTTCATGAAAAAAAAAATTATAGGTCAATGCTCTTGATGCCCTTGGACAAACATCACTCCATAGATGTGCTCGAGAAGGCAATATACAAGCTTGTAGAATCTTACTTTCTTATAATGTAGATACCTCAATTATTAGTTTACAAGGTTACACTGCAGCTCAAGTTGCTAATGAAAGTGTTCAAAAATTATTAAGTGGTATGTTTATTTATTTATTTTGTTAGTTTTTATCATATTATTAGATGTTGGAAACAAACGAAGATTACTAAACTTACAATAAAAAGGGGAATTCATATTGTATGGTTTTTCAGAAATTTGTATGTTTTTATGCAAATATATATGTGTTAGTTTGACATTTCATTGGATTCAATTATTGCATTTATTTAACTTACTAATTATTACAACACTGAATGTATAAAAAAAATACTAACTAAGGTATCAGTTCTTAAGTTTTCGATTGCTGTGGCCCCCTTTTGTGTATCAGCCTGACATTGTGGACCCCCTATATTTTGAACACCCCTCCCTGACTCCCACTCATGGCTGGAGAATTTAAAGGTTCCTTTCTACTCCTGAGACAGCCTCTACTACTTATAAAGACTTTTTTCCCCTTTAAGAAAACAATAAACAGTGTAGTTGGAAACAATAAAAACTCTGAATAAATATTCTTGGATCAAAATACATGTTTTAGTAGTTTTTTGAAGTGAAACGTCTTTGTGCTCATGGAGTGAATGGAAAATTTGCCCAGTTTTGAGTAACAGGGAGAAAGCGAACGGAAGTAGTGGTATCCCCCGCCATCCCCCCCCCCCAAATCCTCGCAATGGTGAGGAGATAGGGAGCAGGAGGAAAAGAGAGCGGGGGACATCCTGTGACTTGCGTCATATCTGTAAAAAAGTTGGATGATTGCCCGCCTTTCCAATTGGTTGACTCCCCCCCCCCCTTCTCACCAGTCCAGGAAACATCTGTCAGCGGTTGTATGTGTTGCAATGTTTGCGTTATGGTGTAGACAAAATAGTTCTTGCAGCAAAAGCGTGCCTTTTTAAAATATTTCTTTATATTTTTGGTCACATGGTGATGTTTTTGGCAGCTAATTTGTTTTTGAAGTAAAACTTCTTTGCAGAAGGGAGTGAATGGGAAATTTACCCAGTTTTGTGTAACAGTGAGAAAGCAAACAGAAGTAGTGATTGTGATTCCCCCCATCCCCCCAAAACGTCGTCATGGTGAGGAGATAGCAAGCAGGAGGAAAAGAGAACAGGGGGGTACACCATGTGACCTGCGTCATATCCGTGAAAAAGTTGGACGATTCCTAAGGAGGAATTGTGCATCAAAAGTATATCTTGCTGCTATGGACGAAAGGCACTTAGGTGTTGGTGACATTAAATGGGTACCCTTGCTACTCTCGTAACGGATTCGCTTGGCATATTTTCATAGTTTTTATGTAATAAACATGCCATTTTCAACGAATAAACGTACCCAAAATGTTACCATTTTTTGGCTCTTCCCGTTTCAGGAGTGTCTGGGGCATTGTGTATATGTCACTAACGTTTGTGCCAGAATCGCTATGCAAACAAACACAGTGACTTCTGTTAGTGATGCATTAAGTTTATATTATTAATTTTTATTTCCTTTGAATCAAAATTAATTCTGGTCAGATAGCCTAGAACAAATGCAAAAAGAGTTTTGTGAAAGAAAAAAAAAAGCAAAACTAGCAGCAATTCCAGGCGAAAGTCTATATATCACCAGGTAGTTCTGTCGCTGCTTTTATTATCTTTATCCATAAAGTTTTAGTGCTGTACACATCAGAGGCTGCTGCAATCATTGGATCCGATGATGATTGAAAGCCAATTATCTTAACTGGAGACTTTAATGTTAATTTTTTTGCTTCAGAAGCAAAGCTACTCGTTGAATTCTTGAAGTGGACACTGACTTTGACAATGAATACTGATTCTAAAGAAGGAAAAACAATATACGGAATCACGATTGATGCAGTTTTCTTACATTTTCTTGATTGACTACAATCGAGGATTTTTATATCCTATTTAAGTTACCACACACCTATTGTGTCTTTTTTGAAAAATGATGATGCAGAAAATTGAATAAAAATATTTTCATACAATAAATGAAGTTCGAATTTTATTCGATTAAAGTTATCTCAGCAATTCAATATAATTAGATCTATTCCTGCATTTACGGCCAACGTCGCCAAAGAAGTTTCACTTCTATCGCGTGGCTTTCTACGTTCTTTTTTTTTCTTCACTTGGGGCAATTGTGTACTCTAGTCTAGGTTGGCTCAATTTTTCCACGAAGCCTTTTAGATTCTGTAAAAGAGGGAAATCTTAAATGAGATACTCTCATGGACCTTTTAGAAAGACACTGGGGACCCCCGGGAGTCTGCAAACTACAGTTTAAGAACCACTGAACTAGAGTATTATGTACCCTACTTTATATATTTTCTTTTCTGTAATAGATAAAATTGCATGTATTGAAAGAAACTTTAGCTCATTTCCCTTGATTCCTAATACTGTGGTAGATTCTTCTAAAGTGATTATATATTTAATTCATAGTATGTTTGGTGGTAGAAATATTTCAAGTAACACACATATGCTTTTATCAAAGCCTTAAGTATTTACATTTCATGTTAAAATACTATGATTTCCCTGCTTTTGCTCTGTCCCAAATATCATTCAAAATTTGGAATTAAGTGTGTGTGTGTTTTTTTTTAATAGAACCAACAAATGTTGGCATGGACATAGAATATCAATTACTTGAAGCAGCCAAAGCTGGTGATACAGAAGTTGTTAAGGTATTTTGTTTTATTTTTGAACAAATTATCTTGTTGAAATTTATTTATGTGAATTTGTACTAGAAACAGGTTATTTCTGTAAAATCTGTTCTTGGTTTGTTACTAAATTGCTAACTTCAATAATGTTTTAACATTTAGTTATTAAACATGTTTAACATTAGTTATTAAATGTTTTAACATTTAGTTATTAAACATTAAATTATTAATCAGCTTTAAATTCTTTATTGCAATTTATTCTGTACATTAGTTTCATAACAATAGTTATTCATAAATAAACAGTTTCATATTTTAAATAACAATTTAAAATATTTATAGTGGGCCTTTGTTATATCTTAACAAATTACTTTGTCTTGAAAAAGAAAAATTTAATAACATTTAAGATATATATGTATACTTTAAATGTTATAAATTTTAACTGTAGTAAATTTCTTAATTTTGACTTTAAAACTGTAATTTTTTTTCTTGATAGATTATTGGTTTTTGTTTAAAATAATTTTAGCACTAAAAAATCACATTTAATTAATTAACTACATAATTATGTTTCATTGAAAAATTAGTAAGTATTTTGAATTTCAATGCTCTTAAATTCTAATTTCCTATAAAAAATAATTGAATTGAAAACTGTCATTATTCTTTGTTTTGAACTCTCATTCTAGTTAGAAAAGAAGACTTTAAAAAGTTAAGTAACCTTAAAAGTTTAAGAATTTTTTTACTTAACAAGTCCTTAAAAGTATATTCCTTAACTAGTAACTCTGTAGAAAGATAATATCTACTGTATTTATGTAGATTATAATGAAAAAATAATTATGTGATAAAAATTAATCCATCATAGAGTTATCATTAGTTGAATAAACCATATTATTGTAAAAAAAACATAATCTTCAGAAATCAAATTTAACCCTTAAGTGCCACCTGTCTTCATCAAGTGATGCTTCAAGTGCCCCGGATGTATATATACTTTCAGAAGTAGGATTCTTTTCTTTGCGCTGCTATCATTACAACTAATCTGAAGGCTTTGGAATGCAATAAAATGATCTTGACTGTGTTTGTGAAGGATTTATTTATTCAAGAGAAAATTTTGGTCATTTGCCCCCCCCCCCCTCCCTTCCAACATACATCACAAGTGTGCCTCTATGAAAAACGGTGGCACTTGAGAGGGAATGGTGTAACTTTTAATCGGCAAATTAAAGGGGGTAAAGTTTCAGAAATGTGTAATCTCTGTTGTATTCTTGTAACTAAAGAAGTATTCCAGATGTGTGTTTACTACATCTTAATGTCATTTGAAAACTAAAGAATTGAATAGTATTTCAAAGCAATAAAAGATCATTCAGTTTGATTTTCTTGATTCTTATTATATTTATACATCTTAAGAGGCATTAGGGTTTCATATTTCAACCTGTTTAATCTTTTCTGTAGAGGATATTAGCTACTCATTTACCTGTTGTAAACTGCAGAGATGTGGATGGAAGACAGTCTACTCCATTGCATTTTGCAGCAGGTTATAACAGGGTTTCTGTTGTAGAGTATCTTTTACAACATGGTGCTGATGTGCATGCCAAGGACAAAGGGTAGGTTCATACTTGAAGTATAGTTTGTGAATATGGTTTAAAATTTGCTTTCTTAATAGGGTTTTTTAAAAAATAATCTGCATTCCTAGTTTTAACTTTTATTTGCATTTTCTTTTTTTAGATTTTTCATTATATACATGGTTATTTCCAATGTATACATGTATATGCTGTACACGGATAATTGTTTTTCTTTTTAGTGCAGATATTTTAAAGTACCCAGTACCATATTAGCTTGTGTAACATTTATTACTTTTAATAAAAACTTTTGTTTTCCTGGTTTAGTATCAAAAAGCATAAAAAAAATTTTAGATGCAAATTTTTTTGGGAAAAAAAGTTATTTAATTGGGATTTGTTGTATTCTATATTTTCTCAGAATACAAAAATAAATTACACTTTTTTATGAAATATATTTTTGTAAACCATTTAAGCTTCTTTTTGTTTCAAATATTTCATTTAAAATTCTTGTGTGTTATTTTTAATAATTAAGAAATAACTAATATTTTTCAATTAAGAATTATGTTTTAAACTGTTATACTGATTAGAGGAAGTTATTTTAAAAAATTAAGTCTTAAAATTCCCTCATTCCTATTATAAATATACTTCTTTTTTCCCCTAGTGGTCTTGTTCCTTTACACAATGCCTGTTCATATGGGCATTATGAAGTAGCTGAGTTACTTGTAAAGGTATTGTTTTCTTCCTTTGTATTTAAATATTTTTATAAAATGTTTTGTTGAAGGAAATGATCAAATAATTGTTCATTATGCTCAGTTTTCATATCAACTTTAATATTGTAGTTTTATTTGTAATTATTTAAACTGTACATATTGTTTAATATGTTCCTTCTAGTTGATTATTCTTGTTTATTCATAAATACCAAAGTTATTTAACTAATTTTCTACTCTATTGTCATATCTATTATTAAAGATATTTAATTTTTAGTTGATTAATTTTCAATTTAAAATATCTCAATATTTCTGCTCATTTAAAATGCCTTGACATAAAAATTTTCTTTTTTTAACCCCTTCAGTTCTGCTCCTGTCAAAATGACAGGGGAGGTTATATCTTATGCATGCAAAATTTCTGAGCTGGTGTGTTCACAAATACTGCATCAAAGAGATTTAAAACAATCAATTTCTCATACTCTGAAGAAAAATTATTTTAAACAACACTTTTTTTACAATTTTCTTAAATTAAAAAATAGGCGATTTTTTTACTGTTTTCTTGAAAATGATGTGATTTTTAAGGTATTAAACCCTTTTTAAAGTACATTTTCAATTAGTTCCATGCTATCATATTCATCTCAGATAAGAAGGGCAGTGGTGTTTTAATTTTTATTGTTACAGAGTTTTTTGACAGTAAAACGTTGTTTCACATTTTTTTTCTCTCATATAATAAATGTGTAAAATTAACTCAACTATTACATAAAACTTATTCTTACTCCTGTGTATTTAAATTTATGTTAGAAGGAACTATGTGGCTTGATATGAAAAAAGTGACTTATAACGAAAAGTTCTCATATGAAATAAGAAATATTATTATTATTTGTATTCATTCATATTTATGTATTTGCTTTTTCTCCCTCATTAGTATGGTGCTAATGTGAATGTTGCTGATTTGTGGAAATTCACACCTTTACATGAAGCTGCTGCAAAGGGAAAATATGAAATTGTAAAACTTCTTCTGAAGGTATATTAATAGTTTTATCTATTTTGATAAAAACATTAAATTATAACCTGGAATTAAATAAGTTAACAATCTCTCTCTATGAATGATAAAAAATTTTTGATTGGGATGTTTGTTTATAAAATCATTACCTGAGAGTTAAACATTTCTCTTAAAAATATAAATTATTGTAACTTTTGTGTATCAATTGAATGAATAAGTAAAATATAAAGAAAAAATTATGAAATAGAATATATACAAATAACTGCATTTGCTATATGTGTCATTTTGTCCATTTAATCAGTTTAGAGCAATTTAGCTGAATGAAAAAAAATGTTTTTGAACTTAAACAAAATGCTATAAATTTTTCATGATTTAGTTTTTTTATGGTTTTATGGGTTTTCCAATATTTTTGGAGATAAATACATAAGTCTTGTAAGAAAACAGAATGAAGATTGTTCTTGTGTTTTTAAGAATAATATTTATGAGAAGATTACTACAACCATCTAATGATATAATGATGGTTTATTAAATATGATGTAATGGATGGATAGAAGGGACACTAAAGAAAGATGTTTCCTACATCTGGTGTCAAGCATCTATTTTTGCCTTTGCCCATGCATTGCCTTGTCGAGAATGAGTGGCAGGCTGTTTCGTCAGTGTGGATTGTTCAACTTGATTACAGAGGGAATGGTTCAATTCACATCCAATTCAATATATCTGATATTTATTTCCTCCTCCATTTTTTTTTTTCTGTTTAATTTATTATACTTTTTTTGTTAAATTATAAGTATTTGAAAATAAAATATTTGTGAAAAGATGTTTATATAGATATTTAATATCCATTCCATCTTTGTAAATTCTGAATTATATTTCAAGCTTATTTTCATAAAAAAAGAAGAAAACTTGATTCTAATAAGAAGCTATGTGCATGTATCTGGTTACTCTTATTCAAATAAAATATTAAGGATTATTTTTTTAAAATTTCTTGTATATTATAAATATATCCATCTTCAATTTTATACCTCCAATAAATCTGTATTTTTGATTAAGCATTTTACTTTTTAAAAAAAGTATTTATTATGAATTGAGAATTGATTTAAATGAGAATAAATAAGCATGTATGTATGTGTGAGAGAGATTTGTTTTATTTTGATATCTAACTATATAATATTTTTTATAGCATGGAGCTGATGCCACTAAAAAGAATCGTGATAGTCATACTCCTTTAGATTTAGTTAAAGAAGGGGATCAGGATGTGGCTGATTTGCTTCGAGGCAAGACTTTTTATTTGTTAACAAAATATATGTCTAAATTACTTTACACTAGGGGTGGGTAGACTTCTACTTTTAATTTTTTTCAAGGTGCTGCAGTTCACCCAGTGAGGTAGATGTGGTGAACTAAGAAAAAAATCCATGACATTTATTATAGCTTAATAATAAATACAGAATTTGTTCTTACCTACATAACTACAATAAAAAAAAACTTAGTCTTAAAACTGTGCTTAAAACAAAATGCAAGATACAAACATAATAACTACAAATATAATATCAAATGATGCATTTACAATCAAACAATTCAAAATACATTAAAAAATAAAACATTTTCATCTAAAGTTAGTTCTTGTAGTCTGCATACAGTCCGCCAATCTTGAGTATCTTGGTACATTATTACTAACTGCTAATCTTCAGGTGGTCACTTCAAAATGTCTTGGTGGTCCACTGGTCAATCACAGTTGACTTAATGCCCACCCACCCCTGCTTTATACATTATTTATTTAAAAATGTATTAATTATTTGAAGAAATATGACATTTATTTAACTACTTTATTTCTTTAGGTGACTCAGCTTTATTAGATGCTGCCAAAAAAGGCAATCTTAATAGGGTCATGAAACTAGTATCTCCAGAAAACATTAACTGTCGAGACTCTCAAGGTCGAAATTCAACACCTTTACATCTTGCAGGTAAGATTATCCAGCTTTTTAATATTTAATCTTCATGTTGTAGATTGTAATTTTAAGGCAAATTTTTTATTTTTCTTTAAATTTTAATAACTGAAAATCTTTAATGAACTTTTCAGCTAAATAACTTGTAATTCTGTATTAATACTTTGTTTTATTTTTCAAAATCTGATAATGTTAATCATTTTGAAATTAGTTTAAACTATATAATCATTGCCTTTTTATGTGCTATCAATTACCAGTTTATTTAGTATTGGAATATTGAGACTTTAACTTATAAAATTTGGAAGACTATTATGACTGAAGTATATCTTTTAAATGATTAGATACGTTGTATGAAAGAAAAATTAGAATTAATAATGCTATGTTTTATTGTAATATGTTTCCTTATTCAACTAGTTTTTTGTAGATTTGCATAATTCATTTTATGCAATATTGGAAAATTCTTAATATAAAACTCTTATTAAGAATTTTTTTAAAATTACTTGTATTTTTTTCTTTATTTGGAGTAATATTAATGAAAAGTGTTTGATAATTTTAATTAAAAATGATTAACTTTGTTTCTTTCTAAATAATGTTTTGTACTTTCAGCTGGTTATAATAACTTAGATGTTGCAGAATTTCTTTTGGAACATGGAGCTGATGTTAATGCTCAAGATAAAGGAGGATTAATACCATTGCATAATGCTTCTTCTTATGGAGTGAGTTATTTCGTAAATATGAGAAATTTATTTAAGAAAACATTGTACGATTTACACAATTCTTTTTAATTTAAGGATTTTCATAATTTTTTGGTTGCCTTCTATGTGTATGTTTGATGTAAAACAGATTTTGTGCTCAAAATTTCATAAAAAGCTAACCATTTAATTTTTTAAGGGAAAAACTTGAAATTTATAAAGGGATTTTAAAATGCTACTCCTCCTACAAAAATTGATGTACATATACGAAATTTGATTTACAAGTACTTTAAACTATGTATAACAAAAGTGTATGGGTTATGTGATAACACAATTGGCATCCCTACAATACTTCATTTTATGATAGCTTTTTGAAAATTCCTTAAAAAATGTACAAATTCTGAGTTCAATTATTTTTAAAAGAATAAGCATTGCTTTGATTCAAAAATTCACACCAACTTTTGTTACATGTACTCTTAGTAATAGGTAAAAAAATTCAAAACATTAAGCACAATAGAAAAAATTCCTGAGCATTTTAAATGAAGTCCAACTGGTTATTGTATCTTTCTGAGATAAGTCAATTTAAAGTTTTGATTTGCCATTGGAATGTGAATAAAAACAAACATAAAAGTTATCATAACTCAGCGTTTTTTAAACTAAGAGCTTTAAAATTTTATGAGTTTGTAGAAAAGTATGTAAAAAATTTAGGCTAAAAAAATTAGATTTGATTTTTTGTCAATTGAATTGCACTGTGTCCCCTTTTTTACTGATTTTGTTTGACTGTCAGTTAAAAATAAACTTCTCATTGTGATTCAAAACCATTATTAATTCGGAAAATGAATCTTTTAATTCGGTAGATTTTACTACCCATTGCTATAACAGGAATTTTCTGTGATTAACCTTATTTCCTTGTGTTTTTGTTGAATTAAAACTTGTAAAATTTGTGTAAACAATTTATTTAAAATTGCTCATTTAATAGAATTTATTGAATATTTTCATCAATAATTTAGAATAAATAATAGTCGCAATTCTTCAGCAATTTCTTTTATAGCATCTCAGTATGCTTTGCAGTATTGCTGCTTTAACATCTTTAAATTAACATGAAGTTAAAGTGAGATTTTTAAAGAAACTTTCAATTTTCAAATTAACTCTTAATTTCTTTACTAATGTTTAATTAACTAAATTCTAATTAAGAAAAATAAGCTTTATCTAAGAGGGTTTATTTGTTTGAAAGTCATTCTCCATTGTTACTGCTTTGTAAATTTTCCTTTAAGAAACAAAGGAATCTCATGCTACCGTCAAAGCTGCAACACCTGCTCTCCAACTTGTCAAAACTATCAAAAACTATAATGTAACAGATTAGCTAATCCAATTGGGAATTCTTTTCTGATTTTTTTTTTTATTATTCATCTCTATAGATTTATAAATAAGTTACTCAAACTCTCCAAATAACAGCCTCTAAAAAGTATTTTTTTTAAAGCTAAACTGAATTAATTTTTAACAACAATACATCTTATCTGAATTGAATTAAATGATTTTTCTTTCAGCATTTAGACATTGCTGCTTTACTAATTAAATACAATACTGTGGTAAATGCTACTGATAGATGGGGCTTCACTCCTCTCCATGAAGCAGCTCAGAAGGGCAGAACACAGCTTTGTGCATTGCTGGTAAATTCTAAGACTGATTTGCTTTTTAAAAATTATTTTATGAACTTGTATTAGTTTATATTCATCAGCATGAGTTCATGTTTCAAACATTTATATTGCCATTCACTGAAAGAGAGAAAAAGACAGCTAAAACAAAATTATCATAAGATAGAAAGTTATATTTAAGTTTATTGGTGTTGTTATATCACAGTAATAGGTTTTGCATTGCTTTTTCATAAAAATTGAAACATATTTTTTTAAAAATTGAGGTTTTCGGTATTAGTTTTTTGTAATGAATTTGCAGGTTTTTTTTTTAGTTCTTAAGTTACAGAAATTTAATTGTGTAATTTATAGTTAAAATACATTTTGATCTTTGTATGAAAATATTATTATATGGTAAGAAAATTATGGATTGTAAGAATCTTTATTATGCTTCTGAAAGAAAAAAAAAGGAATATTTCACTTTCTAAAGTTATTTATATTTGATAGCTCCATAAGAAATTTGTGTTCAAAATAGTTTTTGAATTACTTCTGAAATTTAAGAGTTTTTGTATGTATCATATCTAAATTTGATAGCTATTCTCTTTAATGATATAATAGTTTAATAATACAGTGAGTAATTAATATAATAACCTTATTATGATTCTCTTAAGTATAAGTATTTATATACAGTTAACTCAAATTTTAATGAATTCAATAATGCTTCTTAAATCTAATTTATTTTTATAAAATAAAAATCTTGTTCGCACAGTAAATGAGGAGGTAACTAATATTTTTCAAGTTGTAAGTTTCAAAGTTTTGAATGAATTATGTTTAATTTCATTTAAATATCTAATTGCTTTTACAAAAGTAATGGTACAAGAATGGAAATTTTCATATGGTTTCCACAGCAAATTTTAAATAATTATTATTAAATTAGTAAAATTGTTAGGAAATGTATAATTAATTTTAGTTTAAAGTGTTTATATTTAAGAGGATTTTTTTCCCTTTGCAGTTAGCTCATGGTGCTGATCCTACAATGAAAAATCATGAAGGCCAAACTCCTTTTGACTTAGCTACTGTATGTATCCAAAAAATGTTCTCTTTTCTTTGTTCACATAAAATATTTCTTTAACTTTATGATTTCTTTAAATAAATTTACATATTGCTTTGTAATGAATCTTAACTAGTATATTTACTATGTAACATTTTTTAATTAAGATTCAGAATGTGTAACAGGTATAACTTATTTAAAAAAACAAGTAATGATTTGCAAATAATCTTCTATTGATTTCGTCCTATTTTAGTTTATGCTAAACGTAAATAGTTAAGAATTGTTTGAGATGTTTTATTAAATAAAATATGTGCATACGTATATAAGTAAATTTTATTTATTTCTTTTTTGTAAATTAGTTTTAATTTTAACATTGTGAAAATAAGTGCTTGACAAAGCATTCTGTTTGTATTATAATGTTTCCAAATTTTGTCTGCTTTACATCTATTGATATTGTTTCGGTGTTGCGCATTTCTGAGAATTTGTTTATTTTCACTTGTTTTAGGCTGAAGATGTAAAATGTTTACTCATGGATGCTATGCCACCTACTACTTTACCTCCCTCAACTAAAAGTAATGCTATTGGAGCATCAGTATTGCCAGTTATTGCATCGCCAAAGTAAGTAATTTTTCCTGCGTATGAAAATGGAGAAGTTTCAAAACTAGGAAACAAAGAATAAAAAATGTTTTGCAAAAAAATATTCTCATTAATATTCAATTTTAAAAAATCAGCATAACTTTCAACTTTTTTTTTTCAAAAAGAAACGCCTTTTGCACCTTGCCTAGGAATGATAAGCATAAATGCAAACTTCATAATAATTGAATTAAATATTTAAGACAATCTAAATAAATCCTATTTTTAAGGGGAAGAAGGGGGGGGCTCTTTACATTAAATCCAATTTAGCTAAAATTGCTTAAAAATTTGTAAAATTAGATACTATCCTCAATTTCATTTTCATGTTTTGACTATGATTTACAAATAAGAGCTCCATCACCCATTCTTCTTTCTGTAACTCTGACATTTCCTTTATTATAATATTTTGCTTGTAATCATTTTTATGTTTTGCAACAGTTCAAATCAAAGATTCAAATTAATTTTTTTAAAAAGACTTTTATATCAAAAATAACTTTTTATTTATTTTAAAGTGGGGAAAAAAAGAGTACAATTTTAAGTAGGGAGTATTGTGGCACAGTACTCAAACTTTGTTTGATTTTAGTGTTTCACCTTCATCACCCATATCAAGTTTTCCTGTTGTTGGATTGGAATCAGATATTCCTCTCTCGCTCAATCTGTTTTCATCTCAAAAGGCATCTGCTGCAATGTCTGCTTCCGGTTCCCAGCATGGAGATGGATGCGTTGATTTTGATAGGGCCGAAGCACCTGATCCCACTATGGAGAATGTAGGAATATCAGGTTTTCTCATGAGCTTGGGCCTCGATCATTTGTTTGATACCTTTGAAAAAGAGCAAGTAAGTATTAGTCATTTACTATAACTGAAAAAAAAAATAGCTACTCCTATTGTCATATAGTTTTTATGTTACTAATGTAATTTTCTTCATTCATTTAATGGGTTGTATTGACCTGAAAATCAAATTGAGGGTTAAATAAAGTTTTGGATTCCTAGGTACAAATAGTCTAGTTTTAAGATCACCAATGAACTTCACATAAAGTAATGAAAGTTCCCACTTATTTCATCTTATTTTTGTTTTCATTGGTTTTTGAAACATACACCTCTTTGCTTGTTACCTTCTTTGTTTTAAAAAAATAATTGTGCAGAAATAAAATGATTTCAAAAAGTTACAATTAATTTTTGCCAAATTAATTGGCATATTTTAAAAAGCAATGTCCACTGATATATATATTTTTTGTTTTGTTTCGATATTACGTTATATGGTATCTAAATGTGTATCATATCAGAGAAAATATAGACATAGAACTTTTTAATAGTGTCCTTTTAAGCAGTTAAAAAGAGAGTATACTATTTCACTATTTAATTTCAAAATAGTTTTTATAAATGAATATATAGTTTTACAGCTACATTTTTTTTTCTTTTTATTTTACTAGCAGAATTTGTGAGGATAATAATTACCTTAATTTTGAAACACTGATAGATGTGAATAATTTTTTTGTAGCAAAAACAATTTTAATACTGTATTAAATTATTTACTTCTTTTTTTAGCACCAAATAAAATTATTAGAATAGTAATTTATAACTTTGCAGTGGAGGCAAAAAGTCCTGAACACACTCAATTTTTTGCCCAGTTTTCATGTTTGACTTTATTTTTCGTTATGAAATTATTTTACTATCTTAACTATTTTGTTATTGGTTCTAATGTATTTTTCATGATGTTAAATCTGTTTATAGAATTCATATAAACTCAATAGTTTTATGAATATTTTGAAAAAATAAATATGTAAGACAAGCACAAGGCTAATAATTAGTTATTGTATTTTTCAACCAATAAAATGCTCCATTATTTTAACCAATGAGAGATCAGTAGTGATGAAGGGGTTAAAACACAATGTGCAGATTGCTTCAGTGTATTGAAAGTAGTTACCTATTGCAATTTGAAATGTGTAGGTGGAACTATGGGAAAATTTTCCTTTCTGCATTATAATGAAGTACACAAAATTATACTTATATAGAATCGAAACAGGGGACCATAATGCCCAATATTGCCATGCAAATGTAGTCCAGAAATGGTTTGAAGACAATACTGGGGATAGAAGTAGCTGATCAGGATAGTTTCTAGTTCTATGAAGAACTAATGGCATAAAATTGATTATGATATTCCAAAGCAAAAACCTTCAAATAAACAAGTTAATTGAAGCTTCGGTGTTTTCTTTCAATCATGTAGTCTTAAAAGAGCTTCTTGTGAAATTGGTGTATTCCATACCAAAAAGATGTAGAACTGTAATTAAAGCAAATTGCTTATTCATAAAATATTGATGTTGAAACATGTAACAATTATCTAATTTTCAAAATGTATCATAAATGTGAGGTTTGTACATGATACAAATTCTTGTGTTCAGGCAGCTGTACTACAAAAAATATTTGTCATATTAAAAAATTAGTAAGAGATTTGAAATCAGCTTAGAAAAATAATTAGAGTTTAATAAAAACAGTGAAGATATTAAATAATTTTGTAACAAAAATTACGTCAAACACAAAAACTAGGCAAAAAAAAAATAGAATGTGTTTAGGACTTTTTGCAGCCACTGTATATCTAATAAGATTAGTTGTGATTAAAATCAAAAATAGTTCATTAAATTCCATACCTTCACCTTCTATTTTAATTAATCTTCAGAAACTCTTAAATGCCACAGTTTTGGGTTAAATTCAAGTGTCGTTCTTTTGATTCTGTGGTTCATAATTATGAAGTTTTATCAATAGCACATTCTGTATCTCGGGTGTGCAAGAACATCTTTTTTTGAGGCCCTGGGTCCCTATACAAAGGTAGACCCTGATACCCGTCACAAATGTAGGCCCACCTATGACCCTTAAAAGTAGACAAATTATCAAGTACTAATACAAACAATAAGCCAAAACAAGTAAATGTGCATGATTTACAATCGCACAAACCAGCTTGGACGACTGCTGTTTTTTACTGAATGAGTAATGATGGTGTATGGTGGTGGACGACGGTCATCACATATAGCCAATTGACATGTTGTCCGAAATTCTTGGTTTTTTAGAGAATACAACTGGAAATAACATTTGACTGTTGAAATTATTTGAATTATGATCTTGTTAAGGCTGAGTTGAGAATGAGACGAGGCCCCCATTGTGGCCCAGGCTCAGTTTACCTATACCTTAAGATGGCCCTGCTGGTGTGTTATTAATTTAAATCATGGTAGCCAAGTGGTTATGGTTGGACTCATGGCTAGTATTTTTTTTTGGGGGGGGGTCAGGGTTTGAGCCCTTGTGCTACAAAAGACCCACTATGTAGAAAAGGGAGGATGCACATGAAATTTATCTTCACAGTGGAGAGTGTAATACCAGCCCAGAGGTGCCGATATAATTTAGCCTAATTGTCATTTGTGAACTATTACAATAGTAATTGCTTTTATGATTAGTTATGTTATTTGTTGTATTATGATTTTTTTGTTGTTCTTTTGGTTGAGTATATTTTGAACTAGAAAGTATTTTTCAATATTTGCATCATTTTTTTAAATGATTAATTTAAAGTTTTTTTTTTTCCTTCAAAATTCTAGATTACTCTTGACATTCTTGCTGAAATGGGTCATGAAGAATTGAAACAAATAGGGGTTAATGCTTATGGCCATCGTCATAAACTTTTAAAAGGGATTGAGAAACTTTACATGGGTCACAGTAAGTTCTTTTTTTAAAATTTTATTTGTACTATTTTTTTTTTAATTATCTGTCTTTTTTTTTTTTTAAATAAACTTATACTGATATTTTACTCAGGGGATTTCATTTGTATTTTGTTTATTAAAAAAAAATTAATTATTATATGCATTTCAGATTCATCCACTTTTATGCCAAACAAACCTGGCACTGTGTTAGTTGAACTGTGTCCAGAAGACAAAGAATATCAAGCTGTAGATGAAGAAGTAAGTAAATCTTGGTTTGATATTTATAAGCGCAATAAAATATTTCACTGAATACAAGCTCAAAATATTTTTTTTTCTTTCATAGATGCAAGCTACTATTAGAGAGCACCGAGATAATGGACATGCTGGTGGAATATTTTCAAGATATAACATTTTAAAGGTAATATTTCAGAAATTTGAAATTTTGTGATTGTTTAGAAGTGTATTGTTTTATGATTGTCTTTTAATGAGAAAAGTTAAACCAAACTGCTGTTTTATTGGTTAAGTTTTGTATTTTAATTTTAAACTTTGATTACCATTAATCACATTCTATTAAACCTTTTTTATAATATTATTGAAGCAAGAACATAAGAAAACATTTTCTGGTTGAGATGGGAATTTCTTATAGATTCCATTTCAATAGCATTTTGTTTTTAAAAGATAATAAAACTTCTCTCCACCCAAGAAAATACAGGTGTGGAAAAATATACACCCATGCACTTGGAAACATTAAATCTTGATAAGAGTTAAAACCATACCCAGAAATCATATATGATCATAAAATATTACATTTAATTATAAAATAACACCTCTTATACTGACAAGGTATATTTTCAAATATATGAATATGATCCTAATATTAAAATTATACAGATGGTAAATTTTCTAAAACCAATTAGTAGCCTAAAAAATCTCTGTTCAATTTATAACATAGTCATATTTTTGTACTTTGAATTTTTTCCCCTGTCCCAATGACAGTAGATAATTTTAATTTTGTTTTAGACAATTCAAGTTTTCCTTGCAATTCCTTGCAATTTTCACAGTAAAAATAATTCTTTAACTTTCAAACTGATATATATTGTAATGGTGTTTCTTAGAATTAAGAATGTTGGAATAACATTTTCCTTGCAGGATTCAAGAGAGGGGTGCAATTTTTTTTCTTAATTAACGAACTAACAATTTATATATAATGTAAAATTTTCATGCATTTTTTTTTTTAACAAAAGATATTTATAAGCTTAAAAATCATCTGAATATCTATATATCATGCTGCTTCGTTTGGTTTTTGTAGATTCAAAAAGTTCGTAATAAGAAACTTTGGGAGAAATACTGCCATAGACGAAAAGAGGTTGCTGAAGAAAATCACAGCCAGTCCAATGAGCGAATGCTTTTTCATGGGTCCCCCTTTATCAATGCTATTGTACAAAAAGGTTTTGACGAAAGGCATGCCTATATTGGTGGAATGTTTGGAGCAGGTAAGTTTTGCATTTCTTACTTATTTTAACAATGTGAATAATAATAATGAAAATTGTTTATTTTGTAAATTTTTATTGTAGAATAAATTTTCTGTACAACCTGTTAAAAAATAATTTGCATTGTTTTAAGATTTTGTGATCAATTTGCATAGTATAACAAACTGCAAATAACTTCTTTTAGTTTGAACAATTACAACTGTAAGATATATAGCAGATGGCAAATACATAATTTTTTTGTGTTTACAACAGTTTTCAAATATATATAATAGCAAATGTTTTTTTAAAAAAATAATTACTAGTTATATACTTCTTTTTATGATGCATTTCAAACTCCTACCTTTATAATATTATGTTGAAATTTAATGATGTAATAATTTAATTAAAATGGTTTCATCTCATCATAATTAGTAAGTTTTATTTTTAATTTATTTTGTTGTTTCAAAAGTTTGTTTGTGTACTATTTAAATTTGTTTATTGGAATTTTTTCTGGTAAGTTTTAAATAAATCTCTGATCAACATATTTTACTGTTATAAAAATATAATTTAAATCAGAAGGCTCCCCCCCCCAATTTTGGACGTTAAAAACATATATTTTATGGTGAGTTTTCACATTTCTATTTCTGAATATATTTCTATTATCTTTAGGAATTTATTTTGCTGAAAACTCTTCTAAAAGCAATCAGTATGTTTATGGAATAGGAGGTGGTACAGGATGTCCACTTCATAAAGATCGATCTTGCTATATATGTCAACGGTAAGTGTTAATGTTGTAATTTTTTTAAATGTCGCTTCACCTTATACTATGTAAGGCTTAATTTCTGTATTTAGATAGTTGTGTGTTTTTAAGAATTACTGTATTAACCCCTTAACTGTTATTCTTAAAAACTCAATTCGCTCCCCAGTGCCACCATTTTTCTCATAGATGTGCATATGCAGTGTGTTGGAGGGGAAAGGAAAGTCACAAATAAGCAAATTTTTCTCTGATATAAGTAAATCCTTCACAAACACTGTCAAAGTCATTTTATTGCATTACAAAGCCTTTGAAATAGTTTTACTGTTAGCTGCACAAAGAAAAAAATCGTATGTAAAGGCAGGTATGTATGTTTAATGCACTTAACACATCATTTGAGCAAGCCGGATATACATGCAAGCGACACTTAAGGAATTAAGAATTGCTCATATATAGTGAAGTGTCCGATTTTAAAAAAAAATTGAGTTTATTTGGGAACTAGTTTTAAAATAGAACGAATTTGAAATCATTTATGCTGCACTTATTAATGTCATTCTTTCATTTAATATTCTATTTAATGAAAAGATCAAGTTTTGATTCCACATATAAAATATTTTGCATGTTTATTGTCTTTCAATCTTTTTCAAATTATCATAGTAAGTGTGGTTTAAAGAAATAAAATAAAACATAATTTGTTGATGATGTAATCAATTTTATATTTGGCTTGCTTAAGTTTAAAGACTTACAGAAAATCTGCAATTGGTGTGTTTTCAGGGAGGAAAAAAAATCTGTCTCAAATTGTATGACAATTCAAATTTTAGTTTGGCAAAAATATCTATAATTCTTTTATTTATTGCAACCTCAAAATGGTTTTATAATTCTGTCATAAATTATAAAATGATCAAAAGTGAAAGGAAATTTGTTGATAAAATTATATACAAAAATTATTGTCTATTTATTGTATTTGTATTTTTTAAAAAAAGTCAAACTGCATTCAAAATAAGTTCAGCTTTCTTACTCAATGTTATTATTAATAATAGGGTAAAAAATTATTCTTTGAATCAGCATATTCTATGAGAAAGTCTAAATTACAAAATTCAGCCTGATAATTTTTTTTAAATTGTTTAATTTTAAATATATTATAGAATCTGTATATTTTTGTCTTTAATTCTTTTCAATGTTTTTGTTAATCATTTAGTTTTTTTAAAGGAATTGCAAATATATTGTGGCAAGCCTTATTCTTTAAAGTTATTAGAATTGATAGTCTTGTTTTATGTCCTTAAGATAAAGTAAATAATACATTCATTGCATTTTTCAGGCAATTATTGTTTTGTCGTGTGACATTAGGCAAATCCTTCCTACAATTTAGTGCTATGAAAATGGCTCATGCACCCCCAGGACATCATTCCGTCATTGGAAGGCCCAGTGTAGGTGGACTATCTTATCCAGAATATGTAGTCTATCGGGGTGAACAGGTCTGTATCTTTATTTTTCCTTAGTCTGTCCATAGAATGTAAATTCATTCTATTCTCTGCATAAATTGTTATATTTTTCCTTCTGCAAAGTACATTAGTGAAGTTATTACTTTTTTATGTCTAAATTTAAATTTTTACACATGAAACTAAATGTTTGAATTTTCTATTCGGATGAAAGTCAAACATTTAGCTCTGAGATAATTTTCAAAGTTGACTCACATTTGTATAACATAACTAAGATTATATTCATTGATTTCTCTTTTTGTTCATTTTTTAATTAAAAATATACCATTTTTTTATAGAATTGAAAAAGTGTTGCTTAAAACAATGTTTTATTTATTATAAATTGTAGATATTTGTGTAAAAATATATAAATAATTTAGTATAATCTTCACATATTATTTTTCAATGCACATTTTGTTTGATGTTACATATCATACAGATATTATACAAAAATTTAAATTGTAAATTTAGTTCTTTCTTGAAAGATAGATTTTGTTCTGTAACATTCTTTTTTCATACGGGTAAACCCAGAAAACACTAATTTAATATAAAAACTGGTTTTTTCTTTTTAAAAAAAAAGAACTACCTTTAATAGTGTGACATTTTAACTTTTTTTTAATTATATTACTATTTGCATAAAAAATATTTCCTAACAAACTTAAATAAAACTAAAAATCAAAAAATATATATTGTTATGCTTACAAGATTATCCCTATCACATATAATAGCTCTTGGACAGGTAGCAATTTTTGCAAGAATATCTTATCCATATGTGACCAAATTCCTAATCTTCTGTTTAATCAATTGAATAACTGACTCCTTTAAATTAAAAGACCTGCCACAATATCAGTTCTCTGCTTTTGATTTGTAACTTTTATCTGAAATTTCTATCCCTGTTTGAAGCGATATATCCTTTTTAAAACCTTCCTTTTAGTTCAGCATTGTTATGACAAAGATTATTTTGCTCAGTTTGTGTTACATTTATTTATACATGTGGACAGTAAAAATCGTAAAAAATAACTTACCTTCACTGTATTGTCAAAAATATCTAGTGCTTGTTCACCACTGTCTCCACTCTGAAGTAAGTTAACTAATGAAAAACTTTTAATTGTACTTTTTCTACATCAGAATGGGGAACTCCAGAAATGGAAAATAAAAGCTTGACAAAAGAAATAAAGCAAGCTTTTCCTTTACTGTACATTGTTAGAAAATTTCCACATTTCTTAAACCTTGTTGTGAGATCACCAAGATGTACTAGTTTTAATTATAATTCATGCTCTAAATATTTTCTGTTTTCTCTTGTGTTTCTTTTTTTTAAAGAGTGACCAAATTATAATTTTGTTTCATAGTTGTTGTTGTTGTTTTTTTGATAATTTACAAGGTATTTGATTAAATATATGTTATGAAATTTTGATTTTTGTAATGAAAAAATAGGCATTGAATTCTAAATTATTTAATGGGTAAATTTTCTTAGTATAAATTAAAAGTTTGTTTTGCATGTTTTTGTAGCAAACTTCATAACAAACACATTTAGTCATTTATTTTTATTACTTAGTATATATATGTATAAAATAATAATAATAGTTATACATAGGATATTACTTCTTACCTGAAATCATTTTGAGTGACAGCTCTAAATGGAATAATCAAGAGTGAATAATAACTAAACTAAAATGAATTGAACAAAATGTTGCAATTTAACTAAGAAAATTGTAGTACACTTTCAAAAATCTTTTTCTGTACAAAATTTGTTTCCTAATGTTGAGTTTTAATTTACCTATTCAGTTTTATTATTTGCAGTATTTGTATTTACTGATTCATTACAAGATATAAATTGTGACTTAATTATATTTTGTTTTGTAAAATGTATTAAAAAAATGAGTTTTTTTAATACCTTTCAGGTCTAATATTTCAGTTTCTGCAGTTAGCATTTTATTAATATAACTTTAGAATAATTAATTTCACATTTCCAATCTAATGTTAGTATATATATATATATATATATATATATATATATTCTGTGCTTGTTTTATAGTGTAAAAAATGAAATTGTTTTATTTTCATCCTGTATTGTTTTCTTCTAGTCTTTAATTGAAACTTAGTTTTTTAAGATTTAGAAATTTACTCTATAAACATGAAAAAAAATTACTTTTAAAATTTGTATCTTTTTATAGGCTTATCCAGAATATCTTATCACTTACCAAATAGCTAAGCCAGACACAGAGGCATCATTGTCTCCACCGTCATGACCTTCCTCATAAAATAGATTTCAAATTAGTTCATTATTTTTTTACTGTATGTTTTATGTGCATTTTCACATTTTGGATGACTCAAACTCATTTTATGCGTGCATTGTTATTGTGCTGACTGAACTGTTTTTCCAATGTGTTTTCTTTATTAATGTTTAAAGAAAGGAGTTGAAGATGAATGAGCACACATTTGAATTTCAGAGCTTATGATTGTGATGAAAATAAACGTTCTTCTCATTTTTTCAATGAATCTTCCGTGAAGAATTTATGAAAGATTTACGATTCAAAGAGGATAGGATAGTGTGAAATTATTAAAGAAAATGATATATGCTCCAAAGTTATTGTAGTCTTTTCATATCTGCAGATGAATTTTTGCATGTAGATATTTAATAGTTATGCACTTTAAGCTTATATATTGAAAATGTGCTTATGATAAATTTTATTTATGAACTAAGTAAAAATAGTTGTCAACAGAAATTATTAATATAAGATTTAATTAAAAAATTTTTAATGTGGAAATTTTTCAAAATTTTATGTATTACATAAGAATTTTTCAAAAGAAATAATTTTATATATTATTATGTGTAATGTATATTTACAAATAAATTGTATTTCTTTTTAATGTGAAAATATTTTTTAATCATAGTGATGCTGCAGATATATAAGGACTACTATATGAATTTCCATTACTAGGTATAAAACAGAACAAACAAATTGTGCTTACTTGTTATATGTAAGTTATTAGAGTATGATATCTCAGATGTTTGTAATTCAATTATATTCAATATATTTAAGAGAAACTTAAATCCAAAAACTGAATGGATGTATTCATATTGGCTTTGTTTACAATTATTATAAATAAAACTGCATCGATTTGATTTTAAGTAATTTGTGATTTTTTTTTTAACTTGTGAGTGTTTGCTTCTATTAGTTAGAAGTGAAATTGTTGTTTGTTTGGTTGATATTTATTTTAGGTGATGTTATATATTGAAAAAACACTACAAATGGCATACAGTGATAATTTGAATTATGTTGGTCATCAGATATTTATAATAGAAAGACAGCCAAATACACTATATTATAGAATGTTTGATTATTAAATTATATACTTCGATAAAATATATCTATATAATAAATAGTCCATAGATAAAATTCCTGTATAAATTTTTAAGGATAAATATACTCTTGTTACTTAACATTATTATTAGTGCATTACAAATTTTCTATACACTTATGCTCAGTAATGTGATAAAACCTTTGTTCGTGTATCCAGGTTGTTGGAAGACTGCTGTAAGTTTACCTAACAAATTGTTTCAATCATATATGCTGCATAATGCATGATTTTTATATTTTTCATTTTTATGTTTTTTATCATGCTCCGATCTTTTACGCGATTGGACACTTTTATCTGGATCTTTACTTGCCTGAATTTTGAATGCTTCTCCCATTGCTTGCAGCATTGCAAGTGTAATGTGTGGCGAGTGATGTCTTTCAAATAAAGCATATGAATTCCATTTATATTTTATTAACGAATATCGGGATGAAAATTCTCCATTACTGTCTATTTTTAATCAAGCAGTTCTAAATTTTTGTCCTTTGGTTACTAAAGTTATTATTATTTGGTTTTGGTTATTAAAGTTAATATTTATAAAATTATTTCTCACACAAATTATATTATTTATTTTGAATGTATAAATTTTGACATATTTTAAATTATATTGCTTTTCATTACTTTTTCTGGTATTAAGTTATTGTATTATGTTGTATGAAATTTAATAGTTTTTTTTTTTTTCATAAATGTTTTGATCAATTGCTATGTATTTATATTTTTTATATTCATGTTAAAAATTTATTAAGATTTGTGATAGAAAGTATCAATGATTTATTAATTTGATCTCGTAGATTGAGTTTTAAATATCCTGCTGGGGACAATCTTTTATTTTTACAAATAAATATTTATCTATGCTCTTTCTGAACATTTTGACATCGCTTAAACTTCAAATCTTTGCATCTTTTTTGTTGATTTTTCCCTTAAGGAAGAACATTACAGGTATTCATTCTTATTTTTTAATGTTTTTTTAATAAATTCTTAGCTTAAGCCATTTTTTAAAAAAATTTTCATGTGTTAAATTAAACATATTTCACTATACTTATTATTAGCTGTTAAAATAAGTTATTTCACTGTTCATTTAAAATTTAAGTTTGTTTGAACTAATATAAATTGTATTAATTCATATATATATTTTTTTGGCTTAATCCCATGAAATGCCAATTAAATATAAGTCAATAAGCATTTTCATATGTATCTACTCATTGTGTTTTAAATTTTTTCAATAAATATTTTTACTGATTAGTAGTAATTCAAAATTATATATAAAATTGGGGCAGAAAAACCATATTAAAAACTTTTGTCTAACTAGTGGGTTTAACACTGTCTGCTTCAAATTTTATTTATAAAATTAACTGATAACTCTATCCCCCCCCCCTCTTCCCAAATAAAAAGCAGTTATTTGTAGTAAATATTTCCATTTAATTATTTCATCTCATATTGTTTGTATCACATAAATTCTATTAAATAAAATACATTGCTTTTATTTAAATCTGTATTGATGAGTAATGTGCAAATTTTTCTCATCAGTTGAACAGTCCAATTGTTACATGATTCAAATAATTGTCATTTATTCAAGTTGAATGATCTCTGAGAAGACAGTTGCATATATAAAAGAAAAATATATTTTTTTCTCATATGCTGCATTTAAAAATAATTATCACTTGAGCATATTTTTATATTGTTAATGTGAAGTACTGTAAGAAAAAGTCATATGTTTTGATTTAATTTATCTATTCCCGGGAGTTTGTTTATTATAAAGTAATTCTACATACATTTAAAAGTATGTTTTTTCTCAAAAATACTGAATTAGGTAAAATTTTCAATAATACATTGTAAGATACATTAAAGATATTGAGTGTGAATATCGATTATTAAATTTCAACCAATCCAATTATTATAGGATTCTGTGTGTAATATTGTGCTTTGAAAATATGTTATAATTTGCATAAGTTTTTCTTTTATTATTATTATGCAGACTTACAATAAGAATTTTCCTCAGCTAGTAAATTTCTATATTCTCATTCTTTTAAAATATTATCACTTTTCTTATTTTTATGTTTACTACCTATAATCGCACGTATTTCATCTTACTAGAGAATTTTTGAGTGGTTCATCCGTTTGATCAGTACAAATGTTATGTTTGGAAAGTCTTTCAGCCGTTGTTATTGTTTTGTATTCTTCCAAGAATACAATTTTAAAAATTAAATTTTTCAGTTTTAAACTTGCATTCATATTTTCTTCCATTGTGCTGTTTCCTTAATAACTGATAAATCACAATTAAAAAAATTACATTTATAAACATTTTTTTTAAGATTTAAGAAATTGATTCTATTTAGCACAAGCAAATTATACAATAGAATTATTTTTGAAAATCTTTATTTTCATTTTTTAAATGCCTTAAAATCATTTTATAAAAATTAATGTTGTGTAAATAATATGTTTTTGTTATGTGTACTAAAATACTTAAAATTCTTTGTTATTCATACAAATATGAAGTGAAATGATTCAGCTTTTCAATCTTCTGTATCAACATATTTTTCAAAACAGTTTTGCCTATTAAATGACAGTGGCATGTTATTTAAAATAACTATTCTAAAATGTGTATTTTTTAATTGTTGATTACAGTTATATAATGAAAAGCTCTCTGAATCTCATTGACGTTTTGTTATACATGATTATGCATTCTGTTTTTTGAATCAAAAATATATTTGTTACAGTGTGAAGTTTTTATTTAACTATGTGGTTTTTTGTACATACAATTATTTATTCCAAGAAATGTATGAATTCTATTGTTTATTTATGCTATTAAAGTTTTAAAAAAACTTAACTGTGTGGATGTTGCTTATGCTTTAACTCTAAATTGGCATCTTATCCAATGACACGACTTCTTGGGACTTTGGTGTGACATAGACCCCACATTGTCCAAAACCTAACTTAATGGGGGGTGCCTAATAGTCTCCGTTAAACAACAGCCTATGCAAGATTAGACCCTACCTATGACTCTTTTAAGTGGACAGTTTAACATATCCTCTGCCTAATTATCAAAATGCGTAACTCCACAAAATACTTTTAATGCCATCTACTGGAGTATTTTGAAGCCTAAAAATCTTTTTTTTTAAATTAAACTCCTTGATCATTTTTACTACTAGATTCATTAATGCATTGAAATAATTTTTCCGTGCATATTAAAAATAAACAGTTTTTCCTTGCTCCTGTAAAGTTCATCCAGAACAAGTTAGGCTGATGATATATTGTCGGATACTTTTACAAACAGTAGTCCATAGCAAATTTTTGTGTGTAATTCGCAAACCTAGGCCAGCAGTTTTGCCGCGCCGGACAAAAATAAAAAATCCCACCCCTCTCAACGAAGTAAAAAAAAAATATTAAAAAATATAGAAATTGTTCATAAGAAAACGCCTATAAAACTTGAATTATTCTTGCAAAGAGAAAGACAGCATAACAGTATATATATATATAAATATTTATTAAAAAATTAAACACAAAAATAAGACAAATTTAAAACATATAACAAAAAAAATTTAGAAGTGTTTTTTCCTGACTTTTAACTCTGATAACTTTGATCAATTCTTTTAAATTAATTTGTTCATTTTTTTCATGTTCTATAGCTAGCCATTTAATCTATCTTGAAGAGTTGTGGACCGTAAGAGAAAATTTTAATTTTGAGAAACTCCCGTCTCTGCTTGCTACACTTAATGGCAAAGAAAGTAAAATTCTTAAAGCAATAGCAAGATTTGGCGCAAATTCGAAAACTGAAATAAATTTTAAAACTTCTCTATTTGCGCTTTTTTCTTTTTTTTACTTAAAAAAGCTTAAACTGACATCTCATCTGCTAGATCAAGCGCGTTTAAAGGTACGGATTCTCCGTCTGTCAACATCATTTCTAAATTTTTAGTTTTTAATAATTAAATTTTAGGGGTATCTTTTAAATCATACATATTTTATAAAAATTGAAAACAATTACTATATATATGGGTACTGATTAAATTAAATTTGCAGTCAATTGTAGAAAAAAAACTATCTTGGATTTTAATTTAGGATCTTCCACCAGATCATCACGTGTTTCGTAATCAAAATTAATATTTTTGTGTCGAACTCTGTGACGTGACTGTGTCACCTCCAAGTTAGCAGGGATATAAATCTCATCGGCCAGTTCTTTTGCATAATGCATATCATCAAAAGCCACATCCGATCGAAGATCATTAAAAAAATCTTTACCGATTCCTTAAGAGTTTCATAGCATATGGTAGATCGTAATTTTTTGTTAGCAATAGCTTGCCTAATGGATTTAGGCAATTTAAGATTTTATACCAAATAATGATGGAGCATAGAAACTTGAATTGTTTAATAGAATTTAATAATCCAGAGGCCTCATTTCTTAGAGTTTCCGATTTCAGCATTGTTATGAACACTAAAGAGAGCATTATAAATACTTCCTAATTGATGCCTTGAGGGTTTGATAGCCTCTATTCGGCTTTCCCAGCGAGTTGCACTTAGTGGTTTTAAAGTTATGCTCTTTATGTATTTTAATATGGTCCAATAAAAAGTTGATAATGAAAAAAATAAATATTTTGGACTGTATTAAAAAAATTACAGGCTTCCAAGGATGCTTTTGCTATGTCATTAATGACCCAATTTAAAGAGTGCCTACAACACAGCTGTTCGTGGACTTAACATCCTAATTCTTGATTGTGTTCCTGATTTCTCACCTCTCATGTTGGCTCCATTATCGTAGGCCTGCCCCTGTATATCCAGCAAATTTAGTCCCAATTTTTTAAGTTTCTAAACTATTAAATTTGAGACCTTTTCCAGCCGATCTTTCAACTGGAAGGAAAACTCATATTAATTTTAACAGTAACTTCATTAGAATTAAATTTTTCAATGTATACATGTCTTGCCAAAAATGTCATGTGTTCGATCTTACTGGCATCAGGGGTGCAATCTAAAGTTATAGAATAATATTTGGCTTGTTTAGTTTTATGAACAATTTGTAGTTTAATGTTCTCATGTAAAAGAGAAATTATCTTGTTCTGAATATTTTTCCCTAGATAGTGTACTTTACTTTCTTGATTTTTTAGCACCCTTCGAGCATGTTCCTCCATTATTGGATCAAATTTAGCAAGTAATTGAATTATATTTGTAAAAAATGACCATTATTGGAATCAAATAGTTTGCCATTCTTACCACGAAGGGCTAAACAATTTTGAGCATGAGCAAGCATTTTTAATGTTGCTACAATGCGTTGAAGTACCTCGCACCAATAATTAGTCTCCGCAATATTAAGTCTTTGCGAATCGCTGTCAGTTGTTTCACAGCATTGTAATCGCTGAATAAATTCAAAGATTTTGACTTTGACTATGGTTCTTAGATGTTTCAACCAGGTCCTTCCAACTTTTAACATCTTCTGTGAAAAGAACTAACGACACCGTCAAAATGTTTGCAGCAAAAACAATATAGAGTTTTTTGTAATGGAATAGTCTAAGCATTTACGCATAGTATTTTCACTGTTTTTTCAAAATTCTGGTATAATCATGTGAGTTTAACTTTCGACCGGTGTCGTGATGAGGAAAATTATCCTCTGTCAATGGCTTAGGGGTCCTTTTTCCAAAAAACATCTATCGGCGTCTGATAGAATAAGTGGCCAAGTTTCAGGATCTGAACTAAATATCATCGTTAAAGTATTGTCATCTTTGATTTTGCCTGGAGGAGATCCTATAAGAGCAGAACCACTATCGGTTTTTTTTTTTTTTTCTTTATCTGCAACACCTTCTTCATAAATGTCTAAATCAGATTCTGATTTTATACTGTCTTCCTTTTTTTTTCTAGTGCCTTTTAAGTAGTTCAGTAAACTTCCAGCTTGTCTTTTAATGTGAGCTTGTTTTTCGCGTAGCTTTCTTTTGTATTGAGCACCAGATCGTTTTTTACCCACTCTCTCAGACATTCTAAAATTTTCAGAAAGTTATGCTTAAATTAAGTTGGGAAAGTATGAAGATAATTGATAGAATGTTTTGCTTTCATGCAAAGAATTTGAATTCGTCAAAAATTGACCCATTTGAAATAAAAATCGATGTGTTTAAGATTTTCCGCAAAATCTTTTCGTAAATTTAAAACAAAGAATAAAAAGCTCTTATTTTACTTTCTTTTGAACACTGTATTGATTTATGTTTAATATATCTATATAGAGAATTGATAACTATATGGTAGGATATTCTAATAAAGTACATTTTTCAATATTAAAATTGGGAAAAACCAATTTATATATGTAACTTATATTTTCAACAAACCCACATATACTTCTGTATATAGCACGCACAAAATATAGAATAAGTTTGCATACTTTTTAATCTAAGAAAAATGTTCTACTAGTACACCTCCCGCAGAAAAAATACTTCCCATTAATCTTATTAATATGGCACTAGAAATTAATAATCTTAACAATCACTAAAAACACTAATGAAATTACTCAAAAAATGAACTACAATACATTATATTTTACTTTATATTTCTCAGTCAAATAAAATTCTGTCTTTTAGCTTCTTTAAAAAATGTCATTTCTGAATATTGTTCATAAAATTTAAATATAAACACATGTGATCTCATTTGGACATATATTTATAGTACTAAAATAATTTACTAAATTTATCTCTTTTTACACCAAAAAAGAAGAAAACATCCAAATAACTCACCTATCACTGACCCAATTCATGATATTTAAATGTTCCGAAAGAATTTTTATAAAATGCCTTTTCGATACTCCAATATTAACACGTTAAGCGTCCAAATGTCATGAAAAACATTTGCATAACCTCATCTTTTGATTTAAAGAGGGCTCATTTCTAAAGTTTCAATAGAATTCTCCCTCCCAAAGGGATTTTTAAAAACTCATTTTAACGGACCTCTACTTAACCAAATTAATATATGTTTGCCAAATTTCTAATCTAAGTCTAATAGTTAAAAAATGGGAATATTTTTCTATAACCCCCTAAACTCCTCGCAACTCCCTTGGGAGTCAACCTTCTCGAAACCCCTTTATCGCGGATTTCTACTTCATGAAAGGAATATACCTGCTCAATTTCTAGTCTACTGGTCTAATAGTTCAAAAACGGATATATTTATCTATAATGCCCCTTAAAACCTTGCAAACCCATTGCGGTTAAATTTTCGTAAAAATTCTTTTTGTCGTCGATCTCTACTCCATGAAAAAAATATACATACTAAATTTCAAGTCAATAGGTCTAATATTTAATAAAAGGGAATAATTGTCTATAACCCCCCAACCTCCATTGGGGGTCGATTTTCGTAAGACCCCTTTTTAGCGGTTCTCTATTCCTTGAACCCTATCCCTTCTACCAAATTTCAAGTCTAAAGGCGGTATCACACGTAAATTTTCCGTGCGACTTTTTGGCCCAACTTTTCGCTGAATCTGAGGGGGAAGGGTTACCGTAAGCAAAATGACATGTGCTCGGACGTCAGCCACGCACATTGAAACATTACTCGCTGACTTTTTCTGCTTCGAAAACGACCATCCAATATTATTTCTTTTATTTCGCTCGCACTTTTGTTTATGGGGGAAAACAGAGAAGTGGAGCATTATTCTGTTCAAAATATTATACGCCGTTAAAATATTGTACACCATTAAAATATTATACGCCATGTTTGATGCGATACTACCACCGTTACCGCTATCTTGTTTATGACGTAGGGTGCCGAAGAACCCCATTGGCTGGAACTTCAAGCAACTTTCATTTAGAGAAATTTTCTGAGCTCACTGGCAAAAAGTTGTTCCAAAGGCATTGCTATGGCAACGAAGCAAAAATTGCACGAATTGGACCAAAAATTGCACCATTACGTGTGATAAGTCCTGAGATACCATGATGAGCGAGTGAATGAATGAGTTTCTTTTCTCCTTCATATATATACATGTATGTGTATGTGTGGTAAATCTCTGGTGAGTTATATTGTAGTGTTGGCCGGTATTTATCTGTGAGAGTTGCCGAAGTTTTTATAAAAGTTCATTCTTTAATTTATATATATATGTATAACGCATATATTTTATATTTATATATGTATATATGTTTATTTATATATATATATGAGACCGTCATTTAAAATAAAAAAATTCTCTTCAATACGCTCGTTAGATATTTTTGATTCAATAACCAAATCAAAAACGTATTTTGTTTCCTTTGCTGCAGTGAGTGAGTGAATATTAACGTCCCACTGTTCAGCTGCCCGAGGGCTTTTGGGGACGGTCCGCGTGATTTTGAACCATGGTCAAGTGACGCGGACGACACCTGAGCTGGCACCCCCTCTCCTAACTACCACACCCCACCAATGGGAGGACGTTTGAGCTCTCGACAGATTTAACGTGCATCGCTACCCCTACACGGCGGGTCTTCAGTTGTACTGTGATTGAACTCATGACACGCTAGCCACGATCCGATGCCTCGACCACTTGTCTACCGCGGCCACTTTTCTTTGCTGCCATCTCTAATTCCGTGACCAAAGATTTTGTGTCTAACGTTTCTTTTTATACCTAATATATATATATATATATATATATATATTATAAATTCAGAAACAAAACTGAACTCACGACCAGAATCTAATTTGATGCTAAGAAGACAAAAATTCATCGGCGTTGTTATTATTATACAGTGTGAGTACAAATGATGCACTCGATTTTTAAAAAAATCATATTATCGAAACTACAGCTTACATTACAATAAGTTATACAAGAATGTAAAGAGAAATATACCAAGTTTTTTACCATTACAAATGTTCGATATGTGACCCTCTTGTTACACGGCAGACGTCCAATCTGTAACTCATTTCGTTTCGAACATTTTATAGCCTCATTCTATCGATGGTTCGAGATGATGCACAATTGCTTACTTGTCTTCCACCTTTTATTTGTTGTGTCAGTAATTGAAAAGGATGTGGCTTGAAATTTAAATTTTTAATTCTCCCATATTGTTTTATGGCACATTCCAAGTTCATAGACGACAAATCTCGTCGACTTTTGGGGACTTCGAAAAAAACTCTGTCACACCCCCTTCATCGCTTCTTCGGAGACACTTGGTCGTCATGAGCAACCTGTTTCCATTGCAGAATGCTCTTGTTGATTCGTGCTTCTGTTTCGTAGCGATTTCTAAATACACGCTGTACCGAAATAACTGAAGAAACCTGTGCATACTTTATCACGCAGAGACTCTTTTTTTGTCATGGTCGCCATATTTGGATCTCAATCACAGCGATCTTGAATGTGCTGTTAATCATTGATGGAAAAACCTTGGTATATTTCTCTTTACATTCATGAATCACTTATTGCATTACAGGATGGTCCCAAATTCATGTCACAAACTAAAAGGGTAGATACAGGACATATTGCAGCAATCAAAATGTATTATATTGTATTGAATGTATGGGTGCAAGTGACGCGGTGAGGCGCAAACAGGGGAAATAACTGGAAAGAGAGATGGAGTAGGTGGCAGTAGATATCTAGTTGCCATTCAACGTGATACATCTCAGTAGGGGAAAGCACCATTCTCAATTGTGCTGACGTGTCTACGATGGGAGACTTTTCACCAAAGGTTCTGACGCCTGAAAACGCGACGTTAATAAAAAAAATTCATCAATCTACCCATATAAAGGATTCAATAAATGTAATCTTGAAACATAATTTTTTCTCCTTTTGCTCATAAAATAATGATTTCACATAAAATGGACTTAAAAATGACGGTGAGTTTTGTTAGTAAAAAAATTGTGAGTTCCTATGACCACACTATAGAAGTGAAAACTTGCGATTTATTCTTGGCAACGCTTGCAACCGTCGTGGAAGAGCAGTGTGGCTCGCACTTCCTACAGTATTAATAGACCACATAATTGAGAGCATCACACATCGCTACACATTTCTTCTCGGAGGATCATATCCCAAATTAAATTTATGCTTCTTATCCCGAACTGACACATCTGATTTGTTCATTATATAAATACGCTAATTACAACAGTTTCATAATTGCTTGGTGATTTCTTTTTATGCTATTTTATACCTTCCTATGTGTTGAATATTGTGTCTAAGTTTCATTAAGTTCTACGCTTAACTTTTCGAGTCATCGTCATTTTCGTGATATGTTTTAAATCTATAGTAACCACAGTCTAATTCAGATAGTTATAACTTACGTAAATTTCAAAATGCATAGTGTATTATAGATGCTTTTTATGAAAGATATGGTTATAAAATACACAAATTTAATCACTGCCTCAGTCTCTTTTAAATTTATTTTTCCTTTATCTTTCTCTCTTTAAACTTATTTTTCTAAAATACAGGATACAGCAGTAAGATTTCGCACAGTAAGTTGCAGAAGATTTACAACCTTCTCCAGCACTCAGACACAACTATCTGTATCAAAAAATACAATTGCGTAGCGTTAAAGCTTATCCGCAAGCAACCTCTCACAAGGGCCTGTTATAGCTGTAAACTTTCGCATCAGCTACAATTTAAAATATTTGATTTCCATCACTTTTGATGCTGTTGTGCACGGACAAAAATGATTTGAAGAATTTCCTTAAAAAGCAGCCGCTCTGCCGCCGCCCCCTTAAAGAAGGAGGCAACGTTGCCCAGGGAACACCACGTGGAGGTGGGCTACCTTCGTTTCCTGAAGGCTGTCCTCTCCCTCTTTGTTAACCTGTTGGATACGGAACAGCCACGAAGAGTCAGAAATCGTGAGTCATCCGACTATTCTGCACTAACATGCCTAGGTCGGTCTTTCTGTCTGTCTCTCAGAATCGAGTTTAAAATGCAAATGTGTCGTGCGTTGATGAGGGGAGGGGACGTGGATCAACGCATCCACAACAAGGGGACTCTACGCGCTCCTTGAACAATGCTTAAATATAATATTCTTTCATTGAAACACTGAATTTTGATTCGCTCTCAAACGATGTGTGAAAAAATCAAATACCTGATCTCTGAAACACGAAATTTGGAAGGGTATTCCGAATTTTAAATAAAAATGAGTATGGAGCGCGCCAAGTGCCTTCCTGATAGGACTTATGGGGTATAGGCGACTCACATTCGTGTTACACGTGGGGAGAACCAGGACAACCCCACGCAGGCAGCGCGATGAAGAGCTTCGTCTTTCAGTTTCAGCTTCTGCGCAAGTCACTGGTGGGACTATAAATTTGCATTGGTTTAAAGGGCATGGCCCAATGCTGCCACTTTTTTTTAATGTCTCTCGTCAGAGTGAAGTGTACTATTTTAAAAATAGGCTGAGGCAGTTTTAGAAATTATTATACATAAGGATAATATGTGCTTTGTTTTGTTTTGGAGTAGCTGGGGGAGAATATTAGTTAAAAAATATATTAAATAGAGACAAAAATTTATTAAAATGTGTTTCGTATTGTTATGGTTGTTATAAATACTTCTCTATTAATATGGTTGGGATTTATTTTAGGTGTCAACATTTTCAGTATTAAAAAGATGATTAAGTTAATTTTATCTGTGAAATCAAAGACATTATAGAGGAAAAATGATCGTAAGGAATAGATCGAAATACTTAGATTGGTAAAGGTTTTAGCGCAGAAGTTACATCTAGTAGCAGAAGTTACATCTCTGCCATCTCTAGAGCTGTAATCGAGGATCTAATGGAGATTTTTTTAATTTAATATGAATTTTGCAATTTATCGTCTTTGTTAATAGTTTCAGTTTGAAAAGGTTTAGAGGGTTCTATAATAGAAAGAAATATGGGGGGGGGGGAGGTGTACTTAAAACATTACTATACATTTTTAACAAAAAATTAAAAGTATAATTATAAAGATTGAAAGGATATTTATAAACTCTATACTTCTTTTTTTAATTAAGGAGAAACTGAACGTAAATTTATTATAAATGGAAAAAAAATCTATAGTACAATTATTTGAAGATGTTTGTATTTTGGGCAGAAATATTATATAAAGGGAGATCTTAAATAAAAGAATAATTTTTATTACGTATTTAAAACCTCTTCTTCCTCTTCTATAAATTAATTTTTATTAGTAATATAATTTTTAATTTAAGGTTCACAAAAATACAATAAAGTCTTTATATTATTTAGTACAAGTAAACTTTAAAAAGATTTTGAGGCTTAGTTTATTTTTTAATAGTGTAAGTTTAGAAAATTATAGAAAATAGGGGGAGGGGAAAGAATTGACATTTGAATACGCATTGTAAATTTAGATGCTAGTAATTTTTTAAGAAAATTTTTATTTAAGTAATTTATTATTTTTTGCAAAAAAAATACTTTTTTGAAAAATGTCTAAAAGTACTTAATGAAATGCAGCTGTTCATTCGATATTTTGAAAATATAATAGAAAGCAAAGAGAGTAAAGCATTTTGTTTACAATAAATAGAATGGAAAGTCATTTTTGAAATGACTGAACAAGATTAACTTTTAGTCACTTACAAATGGAATGAAATGTAAGGCAAGCAGAAACTTTTAAACCATCCAATTCTCAGTGTATCATTCATACTCAGAAACGTCCATACAATAAATAGTGTAAGACAGCAATTCTGCAACTACTACAAATGGAATAAAAAATTCAAGGAAGTTTAAATTTAGCCTTGAAATTTTAATGATAATTACAATCTTGCCAATTTCTAAGAAACCTAATAACTTTTTGTAAAGAGCCAAGTTTCTCAAAATTTATTACTAGAGAATCGAATATCCAAAGACAAGCATCATGAAACATCACTTAACTTAAGGAAGTTTAACTTGAAATTGAAGGGATCGTAAATATAAAAGAATGTGTCTTTTGTTTTCATTACAAATATGCATGGGATCAGTACTCACAAGAATAATTTTCATTTTAATCTTTTTTATACATTCTTCCTGGGCTAAATAGCGTACTAGGGCTTTTCCCGACATATTGAGGGTACTTGTTAAAAAGATCTGCTACCATTTTACTCAGCAATTAATTTAGTTTCCTGTCGTAATGCACAGACGCGTATAATAACTCAAAAATTAATCAAGTTTATAACAGTTAAAAATTAAAAAAATATTCTACTCAGTATATTTCTCCAAACGCTTTCCTGAAACTAATAAGTCTTATTATTTTTTTGACAAATATGAGAAGAAATTACGTGTTTAAAGTAAAGATTCTGATAGTAAACAGTTAGCAGCTTAAGAATATTCTCTACATTCAAAGTAATTCATCACACATTCTGTTAAATATAGTTATTCCAAATGTACCCAAAATTTTAGTTTAACAGAAGCTTTGCAATACTTAGCTGAATAAAATACAGTAAGCCCACTGAAGCCCACTCTTTAACTTCGAACACCTGTTACTATACTCACAAAAATGGTGTTTAAGTAGAGATGCGCTACTGAATAACGGTGTCACCTGGTGTGAATTGTGGAGTTAGTATTACTATCTCGAAAAAGTACGTGATAGGGGCAACCCTATACACAAATTTGTATATTGGGTCGCATATAAATTTTTAGAGCGTCTTCGATTAGGTTCAAAAAGACACCTTGTAGACAATTATGCGAAAAATAGAATGGTTAAACTGAGCTTTTGTTTTTTCGTAATCGTCCAAATTATGACGTGAGAAAAATGATCTGAGATAGAAAAAAAAAACATTTATAACAATATACCTCTAGTTGAGATGTTCAAACTTCTCACCGTCAGCTTTAATGCGCATTTGGATGCTCGTTTGAAAGTCACGCTGTGCTTTTTGGAGCAAAGAGTATGACTCGTTTACAAAAGCATCCTGATGCATACCATAAAGTTATGCATTGTTTGTGGAAGGGTCACATACACCTAGTGTTTGAGGTATCCTCACAGAAAAAAGTCCAGTGGAGACAGATCAGGTGAGCACTTAATCCAATTATCGACACCGCCATAGCCATTTTTTTATTTCCCGAAGTCCTCAACTATATACTGCTCCATTGAAGATGTCATGTGAGTAGGCGCTTCGTCATGTTGACTAAGTAATTGGGCAAGGCAGTGACGAAGAATGGTGGCCACTTTTGCTTGTTTTGACTTCAATTGACTTTTTTCTGTGGGGATACTTAGAACAGCAGGAGTGTACAAACCCTCCACAAACACTACAGGACCTTATAGAACGCCTTATGGAATGGTTTGTGTGAACGTGTCATATTCTTTGCTCCAAAGTGCGTAGCGGGACTTTCAAACGAGCATCCAAATGTGCATTGAAGCAGACGGGGAGAAGTTTGAACATCTCAAATAGAGGTATATTGTTATAATTAACAGTTTTTTTCTGAGATCGTTTCTCACGTCACAATATCGAAGAGCAAAATAAATAAATAAACAAATGTTCAGTTTAACCGTTCTATTTTTTGCATTAATGTCTGCAAGGGGTCTTTTTAAAAGAAATCGATGATGCTCTACAACTTTGTATATCGCTTTTTGCCCATATCTCGTTCCGTTTTCCGAGATGGGAATTATAACTTAGTTTACCACCAGGTGGCGCTTTAGGTAATTTTATTCAGTAGCCCATGCCTACTGACACATCACTTTTATGAATATAGTAAAGGCTGTTCCAAAGTTAAGAGGGTAGAAATGAACTTTAATGGGCTTACTGTACATCATTCAGTTAAGTATTTCAATGCTTTTGTTAAACTAAGATTTTGGGTACATTTAGAATAATTATATATAACAGAATATATGTAAGAATAACTATAAATGTAAAGAACATTTTTAAGCTGCTAATTGTTTAATTTCAGCTTTATATTCAGCTTTCAGCTAATGCTTTATTATCTCATTGGTTTCTATTATATATTACGAAATATCGCATGAATAGCTGCCTTTCATTAAATACTCTTAGACATTTTTCAATAAAGTATTTTTTTCCCCTCAAAAAACCATTAATTTTTATTTATTTTGATGTTATTCTTAGTATCTCCCTCTATTAATCCTCTATAATTTCCTTTTGTTTGTTTTTCCTACTTGAGTCTTAATTTACGAAAATATTTAGGATATGATTGTAATTTTAATGAACATAAACTGTTATTTTATTAAGTTGCTGTGTTTTTTATTTTAAAATGGGTTATTTTAAGTCAGTATGTTAATTATTAAAATCTATTTTCAGGACGTGCTTTCATTACTAAAAACTTACCCTTTTCAGTACCCCACTGTAAAAAAAAATCATTGGATTAATAATAGTCATACCAAAATAGTAAAAAAATTTAGAGTTTTTTAAAATTTATAAACTAATTTTTCCAAAACTGGTTGAATAAATATTTTACCGTAATTTATCTTTAATTCTTATTTTACCGAAATTGTATTTAAATAGAAAGCAAACTTACTCGGATATACAAAGTATATTTTCCCGGTAAAGTACTGCTCAAAAATACAAATAGATTAATTTGTACACTTACATAGCCCTAACTACAACTTACCGGCTAACCATGTATGATCTGTTATTTATGGCTATAGATCGAAGAGTGTTGTAAAAGGACCTTTTGTTCAATAGTAAGAAAAATGCAGAAATTTTTAATACATACAAATAATTTAAAGACGAAAATGAATGCATCGTAGAAAAATTAAACAGGAAAAAACTCTTTCCCAATGCTTATTTTTAATTGTACTTTAGATATGATCAATTTAACTCGCACTATAAGGTTAATAAACTGAAGTAATTGTAATAAAAATTTTAAGATCTAGGTAAATTGTGATCATAAATTCTTCAAAATATATCCACGAATATTTTGTTTTTGATATTAAATTCCGTTATAAGACGTTTATCTGAAAAACATTACCTATATCTCTCTAATTGCAAAATTTTAAAATAAAAATAAAATTCCAAATTCAAGAACGAGTCTTCTTTTTGTGTCTGGTAATGAATGGATGAGGAAAGGTTAAGGACAGAAGAAAGGTCCAGGAGAAACTTTGTATTAGTAATCAGTAATGACATGCTTAAATTGCTTAGGACGGATCTTAAATACTTAAACTGAAATATGTGCCATGTGAACTGAAATTTGTATTTTTAATGGTGACAAATATAACAATATTTTGTGGAAATGAAGTCTTAAAATTAATGTTTGTTTTTAAATCTTGATTTAGTTTTAAAGTTCAGTTTCTTTCTTCTTTTTCCCCCCCCCTTTTTTTTATGCTTTTGAGCATGATTGGTCTAATTTTAGCAAGTCTACGGAAAGGACAGAGATCAGATTGAACTTGCTTTTTGTGTGACGCGATCATTCATTTGAACTGTTTTAACACTACTTAAGAAACAGGAGAGGCTTACCACCTTGGGGACCGCATCCAAGATGAGATCATCCCTGGTGGTCATGGGGAACCTGAAGTGGTAGTAGTGCTCAGGTGAATAGCCATATATGTCGTAAGGTAGACGCCATTCACCGAGCACTACATGAGCCCTCGGTTCCTCAGAACTCCACCCAGGATAGGTCTCCCTTTCCTCTTGGAGGGCGGCGAACTCCGCTTCGGCAAGGTCAAAGGCTCCACGGGTCTTCATGCTGCAAAGGAGAAAAGTAAATGAACATTCATGGCAAAATGATTTTGATCTAAATACAAAGAGTAACAATTAAATTCCAGGACTGCTCATGCCCTAGCCGTAAGGCATAATGTGAAGGAGTGGGAATGGAATATATTTGACCGAAGGAGTGGGAATGAAATATATCTTTCCGGTACTGGTGGTACATTATTCCACCCCTCTACCTAGTATAAATTGTTTTTTTCTGTCTTTGTTTAAGAAATACATTATTTTGTCAAAGTGTCACGATCATGATAAACGTAGAAATCGATTTGAAATTTTTCTTTAAATTATAAAAAAATCTTTAAATTAAAAATGTTTTAAAATGTTAAAAAAGTATCTGGAGATATTTGCACGTCACATAGTCAAACTTTTGAATGACTCAAATGATTTTGGGAAGATTGGGAGGTTACTGAAGATGATGAATGCTCTCGATCTGGGACATCAAGAACGAGTGATGCCCATCGTTTTTGTCCGGTATTAATGGCATCCTCATGATTGAATGGGTACCTCGAGGCCAAAATGATAAAACAGCAGTACTACTACGTTGAGGTCCTGAGAAAGTTTACAGACAGAAAGGGTTAGGAAGAATAGCACCAATGCAACGCCCTGGTGCACTTTGTACTGACTACAAAACTGCTCTTGGTGGACAAACAAATTGCTGTACTCAAGCAACCACCGTACTACCGGGACCGATCTCACTCCATATGACTTTATCTGTTTCTTAAAGTGAAAAATGCATTGATGGGAAGAAAAATGCACTGATTGGAGATTGGGAGGTTACTGAAGATGATGAATGCTCTCGATCTGGGACATTAAGAATAGTGATGCCCAATGTTTTTGTTCGGCATTAATGGCATCCTCTTGATTGAATGGGTACCTCGAGGCCAAAACGATAAAACAGCAGTACTACGTTGAGGTCATGAGAAAGTTTACAGACAGAAAGGGTTAGGAAGAATAGCACCAATGCAACGCCCTGGTGCACTTTGTACTGACTACAAAACTGCTCTTGGTGGACAAACAAATTGCTGTACTCAAGCAACCACCGTACTACCGAGACCGATCTCACTCCATATGACTTCTACCTGTTTCTTAAAGTGAAAAATATTTTGATGGGAAAATATCTTCAGTCTGTAGGAGGGATGAAGGAAAACCCGGCATAATTACTGAACAGGATACCTAACGAGCCACAGATCTGCCTTGAACGATGGAAAACTCGAATACCACTGTGTATTGATGAGGAAAGGGATTATGTTGAAGGGAAGTAAAAGGTATTTTTGCATTGTTTCCAATAAAGCTGGTTTTTAAGACTAGTCCGGCTATTTAATTGTCACAGTAGTATATTCAGTGAAATGCGTTTAAGGCGAAAATGCTTAAGACGAAATATCAGTTAACACTAAATAATACAATGGACTCAACAAACTTCTATGTATATTAATGGTCTTCATATGAAACGAAAATCGCTTTACACGAAAGGTTTTTCCTTCGAGAAATGAATGCAATTCGAAAAACAACAGCAGCGTAGGCTAGATTTAAGGGCAGTTAGTAGGGTAAAAATCATCAAATAATCAATTTTGAGTTTTTGATATTTCTGAAATCTGTATTTCATTACCTTTCTAGGGATATAACATACATGCCATATTTCAATTAGAAATATGACAAAATGACTTTTAAAAAATTATCAACTGGTGGGCAACGCCCCCTTTTGACAGATATTTGCATTTTAATTATCCTGAAACAATTGCAAAGCCTTCTTTCTGTTTATTCAAACGCAATTAACTTTAGATAACAGTTGACTGTTCGGTTAACTGTATTAGTTTGGTGGCGGGATTTATAGTTCCAACATGTTTCCAAGTGTTTTAATTTATTATTTCTTAGTATTTACAAACTCTTCACCTTCACAAGGTATGTTTTTTTTCAAAACTACTGTTTTCATAATTTATATTTTTAAAATTGTGCTTCAAAAAATAAAATTTTTCTAAATTTACTGTATGTGAAAAAAAACCTGCAGATTTACATTATATATTCCTTATGCATTCTTGTGCATACTGAAGTGATATTTTGAAAATAGTACAAAAAAAACATTTAGCTAAGAGTACATGTTGTGACGGTGCTATCCGCGAGAATTCATTACTAATCCTCTTGGGTAACTTTGGGGCCAGCATTTATTCTATTTCACAGCCTCTTCGGGAAAAACACGAGATAGTTATACGCTAATTAAATCGACTATATAAGGTCTAGATTTCGTAAATGTATAGCAAGAAGGAATTGCCAAACTACATGTAAGTATCGTCGGCGGATTACTTCAACGAGCTTAGCGCGCATTTGATAGTATTTGATATTATAAAAGTAAAGTACTAGATTAATCATTAAAGGAATCAAAGGAATTAAATTCAGTACCAACCTGAGGTTAGCAAGAGTTCATCTCCTTGTCCGTTCTGTTAGCTGAGATTACTTAGACGGGAATATTAGATTTGAATGTTAGATTTGAGTATTAGATTTGAGTATCAGGATTAATCTAGGTATTAGAGAATCACTCCGAGGTTTCCACTTATAATTTGAACTCGTGTTTGTTAATTGTCTTTGTCTGTCTTGAAAAAATAGTTGCTGCTATGGCTTTTATTGGTGATGATATGTTTCCTCCTATATACACTTAGAAGCGCGTCGGGCGATGTGAGCTCAGTCCAAAATAGGACTGGGACACGACAATGGCACCCAACGGGTTTGTCCTCAGGACATATCTCCCTTAACCCCGAGATGGGAGTCAGATCCAATTTTAGGCTCTTGCCTGATATTTGTTTCTCTGGAGTTGAAAATATTGAAGAATTCCTTGAATATATTGACAGTAATGTTAAGTTTTACGATCTACCTAACAATTTGGCATGTGCTTATCTTAAAGGGCGTCTCCGAGGAAGAGCCTTGGACTGGTATGACGTCTTCGGATCTTCGATAGTGAAAGGGAATGCTACGGATTTCGCGCAATTGAAAGAGGCTTTGACAGCAAAGTTCCCAGTGGTTAGGAATAAGACTGAATTGGAAGTCAGGTTCTATTCGTCGTATCAGGGTCACGGTCAGGCTCCTTCGGATTTCATATATGACCTCCTCAAAATACATAAAAGGTTGGGACTAAATATGTCGGAAAATAATTTGATCGATTATATTGTTGCCCGTTTAGAACCACAATTTATGGAATATATAAAGATTAGAAATCCAACTACTCAATTGCAGTTACTTCAGATGATTACAAAGTACAAGGACAGATATTTGAGTAGAGACAATCCGGGTTCGAGTAATAATAATAGTGAAAGACGAGCTTATGATGTGAGTAGGAGGTCTACCGAAGGTCGTACAAGTAGAAATTGGAGAGATGCTGGGGTAGTCGAACGTCAAAATGATAGGAGACAGTGTTATAGAACTTCCTATGGGACGAGACCCCAGAGGAAACATGATAATCAAGGGTTCGAGAACAGGAACCGAATTGATAGGAATGATCACGGATTCGAGAATCGTGGTGGACGAGATCAATATAGAAATAAAAGGGTCCGAGTGATAATTTTGAACGGGGGTCGAATAATCATTGGAATAGGGGTAGTCATAAAAATTTTAACTTTTTAAGCGTTCGAAATCAAGATCGATCGCATGTTGATGAGAAACCTCCTATAAGGGTTTCTGCTTTAAGAATGTCCCCTGTAGAACTCCCATATGTGCCAATTTTAGTGAACGACATCTTCACTAAGGCATTATGGGATACTGTGGCCGAGAAGTCGTTCATCTCTGAATAAAAGTATAGGGCACATTTTCGTATAAGCCAATAAAAAAATCAAATGCAAAAGTTATAACGGCTCAGGGCGCCTGTTGCAACAATGTAGGGACGATAGAATTAGAAATACAAATTAGAGAATTCACAAAAAAATGGGATTTTCATATATTAGCGGATCTCGAATATCCTTGCATTTTGTGACGGGTGCTTACGCGTTTCACTAACCTTCTCTCAAAGTCTTTTAAATTGTATTTATTTTAACCAATCCCCGCTGAGAGCTAAAAGTGTGACTTATGCAAACAAGATAGTTTCGGGTTTAGCGAGTTCGAAAGAGATATAAAAGGGAGAAATGAAATGAAGAGATGAGGGTGACTACGTGTTTTGATAGTGGAGTTAACTACGAAATTGATTAAGAAGGTGATTCTAGGAGATTAGTTTAACTAAGTGAAGTTTGTTAGCTGAAGGAAGATTATTGAAAAAGATCCATTAATTCGGTTCGGGCGTAACAGAAGATATCAAGGATTGAAACCGCTCTATAGATTCTTCAAGTAGTCAAGAATCCAGTCTTAAAGAGATATCAGGTCTGTGATTTTTATAGATTAGATTTAAATGCGTAGTTTGATTGTATGCGTTATTCCCCGTGGTATCAGTTAGTGTTCCGTCGTTCATAATTGAATTCTGATCTCACTCCACTATAATTTGTTGTTCTTAAAGTTTGATTAATATTTGTGTATTTCTATCATAAGGATTAATAAATAATAGTGATTTATTATTTACGTAGTTATTAATTATGAATCCAACATACCCAAATTTAGATAATGTGCAAAGGGAAGTTAATAACCATAGGGGTAGTGAGAGACTACGACAATTTTAGGTGTCGATTTTATACGAAACTCGAATATTACCATGAATTTCGAGGAAAAGTCTTGAGCGATTCCGGATTCGCAAATCGAAGAAATAAAAATCGTTGAGGAGAATGTAGAAATTGATCTTTCGAATTCAAAATTTGTGACGGGTTCTTACGTGTTTCACTAACCTCCTCATATTCTTTAATATTTTATTTATTTCAACCAATCTCCACCGGGAGCCAAAGCGTGATTTGTGCAAATGAGATATTTTATATAAGTTCGGGTTTAGCGAGTTAGAAGTGAGAGAATGAAATGAAATTAGAAAATATTTTCAAGTGTAAACGTAGATGTGGTGAATAGAATCTAACGCATCGTCGTGAATAAAGATCATAGAAGAACTTCGGGAATAGCTAAGAAATAAGTTGCCTCTTAAAACCAAGAATCCTGACTTCAAGTTGATCCAATCAAGATCTTAAAGAACCAACTAGATGAACCTGCCATAACATAAGAAATCAGTTTAGTTATTGATTCCAATTAAGTATAAGTGTGTAGTTGTAATTGTACGCGTCGATCTTTCGTAGATTCAGATAGGATTCCGTCGTTCATAATTATTGAACCCTTCTCATTCTCCACTGTGTTTTATTGTTCTTAAAATTGAATAGTATTTGTGTAATCTCTTAATTAAGAAAAATCAATAAATAAAAGATTGATTTGTTAAAATTTATTAATCATTCAACACGTTCAGATTCAGGTAATACCCAAAGGGGAGTTGATAATCTTAGGGGTAGCGATAGGCTACGACAAATTAGAAAAAAGTCAAAAGAGAGATTTAAAATCGTTATTTAATAGTTTTAAAGGGCTATTCTGCGACAAACCGGGTCTTACTCATGTATTATATCATGAAATGGATACGGGGGATAGCTCTCCAGTTGTTTCCAGACCGTATAAGTATGACAGAGTTAAGCAAAGTATCATTGATTACCATATCAACAAAATGTTACGAGAAGGCACCATCGTACAAATTCAATCGGCTTACGCATCTCCTGTAGTTTTATGTCATAAGAAGAACGGATTACCCCAAGACAATCCTGAGGCGTATAGATTTGCGGTGGATTATCTCAAACTTAATGCGGTAACTAAGTACCCGAGATATCCTTTTCTTCTCATTGAGGATTTAATTACTAATATTCCTCACACGAAAATAATGAGTACTTTGGATCTACGCTCCGGCTATTTTCAATTGGCAATAAACCCCAGGGATGTAGCCAAAACTGCTTTTGTGACGAAAAACGGCACTTATGCGTTTAAGCGCATGCCATTCGGCCTATCGGGGGCAGTGCCAAATTTTCAGAAGGCCATAGACATCATATTGCAACCACTGTTAGGGAAAAGTGTCCAAGTGTATATGGATGACGTCATCATCGCGTCTCCATCATTTGCACATCACTTGAAACATTTAAAGGAAGTATTTAGGTTATTGCAAGAAGCGGAGTTGACGTTGAAAAAAGATAAGGATAAGTTTGGGTGTGAGAAACTAAAATACTTAGGCCTCGTGATTAGTAAAGTTGGGATAGCCACGGATGAATCTAAAGTTAAGGCAATACTCGAAATGAATGCACCAAAGAATACGAGAGAAATATCAAAATTCCTCGGAATGGCCCAATGGTATCAAAAATTTGTTAAGGGGTACGCTGATCTCTGCGAACCAATGTATGATTTAAAAAAGAAGGGTAGAAAATTTAATTGGTCGGAAGAGGCGCAAGCTGCTTTCGAATCGATCAAACGTGCAATTACGGAAGAACCTGTACTAAAATTATCGGATTTTAATATACAATTTGAGCTTTTTACAGATGAGAGTTCTATTGGGATTGGAGCGGTGCTTACGCAAAGTCAGAGACCCATAGCATATGCATCCCGCACACTTAATAGGGCGGAGCGCAGTTACACAGTAACCAAGCTCGAATGTTTAGTGGCGATTTGGGCTTTAAACAAGTTTCGCCCCTACTTTGGTTCGTTACCAGTAAAAGTAATTACAGACCATGCAGCATTAACGAAATTCACTAATGGTAAAAATTTATCAAGTCGTATGATACTATGGTCACTCAAGCTAGCCGAATTTAATGTTGAATGGGAACATAGGCCAGGTGCTCAAAATATTGTGGCAGATTTGTTGTCGCTGAACCCGGTGGAAAGTTTTGAGGATAGCAATATAACTTGTGCAGTAATTAGAGATTTGGTACTTTCGTCAAGGGAGCAATTGATAGCTGAACAAAAGCAGGACCCCGAGCTGGGTCATATTTATCGATACTTACAAAACCCCGATGACAGTATGGTGAATGCAGGGGTCTGTGGGAACTGGTCGCAGGATTTCAAAATCATAGATGGATTAATATTTTATGCGAAGTACGCATCCTCTCTCGGAGAAATGAGAGTATATATTCTAAAGTCAATGCGAGGTGCGATAATGCACGAATTTCATGATAAGCCTATGGCTGGACACCTCTCTCGGAATACGGAAAACATATTTAAGCGTGAAGGATGCTTGTTATTTTTCATACATGCGTAGGGCGATACATGATTATGTTTTGACATGTGAGACGTGCCAAAAATTTAACTATAAGAACGCGTTACCGGCCGGTCATTTAATACCGATTGTAACTAATTATCCGAACGAAATAGTTTCATTAGATTTGTTAGGTCCCTACCCAGCATCGCAACCCCAAAGATATAGATATATTTGTGTAATAACGGATCATTTTACGAAGTGGTTGGAAATAATACCCCTCAGAAAGGCGTCCGCAAAAATAATCGCCAATGCCCTGTTCGAAAATTATATTTCGCGATATGGAGCTCCAGTTAAATTAATCAGCGATAACGGCCCCCAATTTATATCCGAAGTTATTGAACATTTAATTGATAGATAGATAAAGCATGTAAAAAAATTTATATCGATCTCAATCAAATCGAACGGAACGAGTTAATCGCGATTTATTACAAATAATTTCTTCGTTTGTAAATAAAAATCATGAATCCTGGGACAGGTTTCTAAATGAATTCGCATATGCATTAAGAACGGCAGTTCATAAAACCACGGGAAAACCCACAGCAGAATTTTTTTTGGGCAGGAAACTTATTACCCCGTTTCAAAAACTTGTGATGGTGACAAATGGTACAGAATTTGTGGTTGGGAATATTTAAAAGGTGTTTGAGGAAGCTAGGCAGAATACGATGAAGCAGCAGGAAAAGTGGGCGAAGTATTACAATAAAAGGAGACGCGAAATTACCATTAAAGGGGATGATTTAGTGTTGGTCGAAACCCACCCTATAAGTTCAGACAGTAAAATGGTGGTTGCTAAGTTCTGTCCTAAGTTTGAAGGTCCTTTTAGAGTTGTGAGTGTTAAAAACAATAATGTTGTAATTTGGAAGGCAGGTAGAAGAACTACAGTCAATATAGACCAGGTTCGAATTTACCATCAGAGAAAAAGCGATGAAGGTTTAGTGGAGGTAGATTGTTCAGTTAGTAGAGGATCCGTGTAGCAATTGACTAGTTTTGAGGATGGTAGATATGGGTTAGATAGGTCACAAGGTTTTAAGAGTAATGAGTCTGATGGAAGACAGATACAGGAGAGGAATGACAATTATAGAGTAGGAAATAAAAGTAATCAGAGAGAGACAAAGAGGAGCGGACATGAGCTGACCAAGGGTCGGTGAAAGAGGGCGATCTCTGACTCACTATCCCAGGTGAAACAACAACAAAAAATGAAAAACCAGCACTCCAGAAGATGGAAAAGAAAACAGGAGTCGCTTCCAGAGGGGCCGATGAGTAAAAGAGCACACATCTATAGAGAGGTCAACATGCGAAGGCTCCCGTCCACCCTCACGTCGAATGAGAAGACAAGGAAGAGAAATAAAGTAGAAGATTGCTACGGTAGACAAGTTCCAGAAAGAGAGCTTCAACAACTACGACGGAGACAACAGAAAAGGTCCAACTTCAACATTTCCAGAGACGGCAGAGAAGTGCATGGGAAAACCAGATCAAGATCGCCAATAGGATCATTGCCAGGCCATGAAAGATCCACCCGATCTAGAAGAGATCAAGAAGGACAAGGTCACAACTACAATTTGAGGAGTCGCCGAGAGTATAGACCAGACCGCCAGGAGCCAGGAGAGAGTCAACGCAGCAGAAGGTCCACATCGTTGGAGGTGCAGATAGGAGATATTAGAGAAAGAAGAGAAGCAAGATATTAGCCAGGTTGTATTGTTTCATTTATATTTTTACTAACAGGCAGTCGGTTGAATTGTTGCAAGAAGCAAGTTTTATTTTGTTAATAATGTTATCTAAATGCAAAAGTCTCACTACGTTGAGTGAAATGACTTTTTGTATATTTAAATATATTCTGAATTGTGGAAAGCATATGTATGTTTACATTTGTTTACCTCAAGTAAAGGCTTGGCTAAGCGTGCGAGAATTCATTGCATTGTTTGTTTATATTGAATGTTTTGAAAATTGTATATAATTGTGTATATATAAATATATTGAAGTGTATATTAGTATATATCTGGTTTTTGGGACTCGTGGCGTAGAGAGAGGAAATTAACCATAACACTAACAGTGCTGCGCGATTGGAATAAGAGTTTTTTTTTTAAACCAGATAAAATTTGTAAAGTAATTGACAATTTAAATATGTGTGAATTCAATGTTGTTGTGTGTATAAAGTGTTCAAAATTTTTTTGTACGTCCACTGATCCAGTTCTCATTTCAGGGTGGCTGACCCTGATGTTTTGAAGATTTTGTGTTAAAGATAAAAGATATGTAATCCAGGATGTATTTAAAATATCTAAGTTTACGGGTTGTGTATGGCCAGGGTTTTCCCTCCAGTGGGCTTGGTCCTCGCCCAAATAGGGTACACCTTATATAATGAATGTAAAAGTAAATATCTTTTAGTGAGTAAATTTTGAGCTAGTAGTTTTGAGGGTTTCTTTAGCGTATTGTTCTATAAAAGTTATTGCTAAACTAAAATTTAAGATGTCTAAATAAGTTAAGACTTAAAATTTTCAACGTAATTTATATCGGGCCATTCAGACCCTTTTATAAATCCGGTTTTTTTCTTGAGGGGGGCTGTGACAAGGCTATCCGTGAGAATTTATTACTAATCCTCTTGGGTAACTTTGGGGCCAGCATTTATTCTATTTCACAGCCTCTTCGGGAAAAACACGAGATAGTTATATGCTAATTATTTCGACTATATAAGGTCTAGATTTCGTAAATGTATAGGGAGAAGGAATTGCCAAACTACATGTAAGTATCGTCGGCGGATTACTTCAACGAGCTTAGCGCGCATTTGATAGTATTTGATATTATAAAAGTAAAGTATTAGATTAATCATTAAAGGAATCAAAGGAATTAAATTCAGTACCGACCTGAGGTTAGCAAGAGTTCATCTCCTTGTCCGTTCTGTTAGGTGAGATTACTTAGACGGGAATATTAGATTTGAATGTTAGATTTGAGTATTAGATTTGAGTATCAGGATTAATCTAGGTATTAGAGAATCACTCCGAGGTTTCCACTTATAATTTGAACTTGTCTTTGTTAATTGTCTTTGTCTGTCTTGAATAAATAGTTGCTGCTATGGCTTTTATTGGTGATGATATGTTTCCTCCTACACTTAGAGGCGCATCGGGCGATGTGAGCTCAGTCCAAAATAGGAGTGGGACATGACAATGTGTCAAAAAACAAACAACTTTGAATAAATTCAGTGATAATAAATAAGTCTGTTTTTAAAAAAACGAAATTTTTTTTAAAAAAATATCACTTTAGTATAAATATAAATGTTTCTTTACTGTACAGACAAGTTTTTAAACTTAAATATTCAAAAGTTTCTGAATGAATTGGACATACTTAAATTCAGATGTGTACTAAAATTTGTCGTTGCAAGAAGCTGGTTAAATATATAAAAATACATAAATATCATGTTTAAAAAGATAAAAACAGTTCCATTTTGGCTGTTTAAGAAATAATTTGATCAGTTTATCAGTTATTGAGACCTGAACTTTTAAAAATACTGTTTGCATGTGTATATACAAAACATTAATGAAAACTTTCAAGAAATGTCGTATAATCACATATTTCAAATCCTTACTTTCACATTTTGATACATTATTACAAAGCATTAATGATGTTGTGTTCTCACCTTTGATGTTTGTCATTCATCACACATAAAACGTCTTCAAAAATTGATACAGAGTTTGAGAAAACTAATGTAAATATTACAAAACATCTCATTAAACGAAAACTGAAAAATGCTACATATGTATTTTGTGGGCAATTTAAGTAAAATAGGAAACAATAAAGTCTTAAAATAAATATAGGATAAGCTAATGTGTAATAAAAAGGGACAAATACATGCTGTAATTCATAATTTTTGTGATGAAGTGACATTTCATATTGAAAATGCTTATATCTCAAAATCAAAAATTTCAAACTGCGTGTTCCTTTTTCTCAGAATTGACTGATGGGATCTTCAAGCGAATTTCAGTGAACATGACTGATATGTAACTATATACGTGAGTGAGCTATTTTAAAAATTCCCAAATTAATTTTGTAAAAGTCAGTTATCGTGAAAAAATGACAATTTTCAAAAAGTTCATAGTGATAGTTTTACGTTGGAATTTTTGAAAAAACTAAACAATATATTTGAAAAAGCTCACTTCAGTATAAATATAAAAGTATAATTAATATACAGACAAAATTTGAAGTTTTTATATTAAACAGTTTCTGAGAAAAAGGTACATAAAATAGCTCAATTTAACATTAGCAGGATAGGGGGTACCGAATAACCTTAAGAGGGGTGTCAAATGAAAGAGAAGTCACTTCCCCTGTTTCGTAGAAAAAAGGCTAACTTTATTTGAAATAGACTTGTAGTAGCCTGCGACACGAGACAATTTTGTTTATTTAAGCTACTTTTACCCTCGATCCCTACAAATGCGATACAAAAACATCTCATCTCTCAACAGTTGGTTTTGAAATTTGGTGACGAGTGCATCATATTGTGAGTCAGTTCGTTTGGTTTGCATTATGTTTTTGAATGTAGTAGATTTTTTTGAAAACACAATGGTAATAAGATCAGGGGGAAAGCAAACTAAAGTTTTGTTTAAAATGAAGATGGAGCTTCTTAAGGCTGTTGATTAAAACAGTAGACGAAAATGGAAATCTTTTACGATTTTGGTATTGCTAACTCTACTTTATCAACAATAATTTTAAAAAAGAGAGCAAATTACGTAAATGTCTGAACGGTTTTTATTAAATGCTTGCAAAAACACATATTTATGAAAATAAAATGTACTCTAATTAACTTAATTTTGTTGAATGCGTGTTTTTTTAACAATTTTTTAAAAAACAGGAAATCCTTTTAACATGAAAATATATTTCAGTTCCCTCAGGTTTGTGTTAAAACGATTTTCTCTGTATACTACAACTTGGGTTTGAAATTTAATTTTTTCTAAAGGCAAAACATATTAAAATACTAAGGGAAAAAATGAAGAAAGGACATTCTTTCAAAACATTTTTCTTTTATGAAAAATGCTTGAATAAAAATAAAATTTTGCTTATATTATAAGTACTAATTCTCTACAACACTATGCACACTGAACAAGAATTTAAACAATATTAAATCTAAAAGTGTATTTCCCCATACTTTAACACATTAGAGAGGAATTTTAACGAAAATCATTATCAATTATTTCAATTGAGGATAAATCTGAAAATAGGGGTCCAAAATCCTGGTTTAGACTCTCTAGAGAAGTCCTAGCTATATTATAAGCAAAATATTATTATTATTATTATTGAAGCAACAGGAAAGTTTTGCACATGTGTCATTGTTTGTTCCTTTTTTGTCAAAAAATACAATTCTTTATTGTAATAATATTTTAAATCAATTTTTATATGTATATTCTTATATTAAGTGTCACTAAATATCGAAGAAATTATTCATTTAAATGCTTTTACAAAATCCCGATACCGAACGTACTCATACAGCTTAAGAAATCAGCAGGTATGCTAATTAATAAGTGATATACATATTTTTGGATCCTATTTTATTTCTTAGATATGTCTCTACCATAATTTGAAATACATTTTAGGAAAAGAAAAGTAAGAAGGGAAATAGTTTCACGAGTCATTTTCTTCCTTTCGATTTCAAGAGAATATCATTTTAAGAATTACTTTTATTTTTTTTTTCCAAATAAAAATTTAAGACCTAGTTTTAAATAGATGAAGCCCGGAGCTATAGAAAATGTCTGATACGTAATAAAGAGTTCATATAATTTACTTTCTGTAATTTAAGGGGGAAATATTTGAATGTTATTAGAATTAAAGAAAGTATGATACAATATTTTCTAAGGAAAGATTGTAGAAGTTTGTGTTTTCCAGTGTATGTTTATGTCATCCGGAACGAATCCGGAACTTTTGGTCTCACATGCAAGAACTTAACTCGAGGGATTATCAATTACCCTTCAATGGAGGTTTGGCGTCAGTTCTGAAAGAACTTTGACCAATTTTTTTGAATGTACGAAAACTAGAAGCTAATTTTTGCTCTTAGCTTGAAATCAAAGGCAACGTTATTCAGTAGAAGCTTACAAATCCAATAGGCGGTTTTGTTTTTGTGAAAACTTGATGAATTTTCTAGTGTATGAAATCTTTTACCTTCCATTTCGCTTTAAATGCATCAAAAATTTGTTCTTTATTAATACTTTTATAGATTTTCTTTCAAAATAATATTTCTATTGCTGTAACTGAATTGCTTATAATCTATATTCCCTCCTCTTTTCAACCACTTTTTTTTACTCTGCTTAGTAATAGACAGTGTATAACGACATTTTTTTAAAATTTATTTTTATAAAAATATTTTTTTACTCGGGTATCCCTTTATATCATTTCCTAGATATTTTCTTTCCGTTTTCAAACTAAAAACATTTTACACTACATTTTCATTGCAGTGTTTGAACATTAAAATTAACATTTTTTTTAAAAAATGCATTAATTCACTTTTTGGTAAAAATTTACTGTACGGTCACCCTTGGCAACTTTTTCAAAATCTCGCCAATAGTCGCCAAGGTGGCGACTTCTTCTACGAACGAGATTAAAAGAAAACAGCGTAGTGAAAATGTTGCCTGCGCAAAAAAATGGCGGCCAAATCACTGAAAACGATAATCACACAGTCTTAGAAGAACATTTACTCTCTTTCATATTAAAATCAAAATTACTCTGACTCACCCACAAATAAACCTGAACTAAAATCTCATTCGATGTCATTCGACTCAATTAAAAAAAAACCTTTCTCACACTCCTTTTGACGTCATGCATTTCTCCTTTCACCTTAGATTTACACCTCCACTTATATCGTGCCTTTCAACCAATTTCATATCCTTACCACATTTACAACACTCATATCTATCCGCAATCAAACCCACTTTCATACAAAATTCAAACGTTTCCTTCCCTTTTCTAATCCATACAAATACCTTAAATTAACATTCTCATCATACCACATAACATCATTCTCACAAAACATTCTCGCACTTACCTCAGACATTCCCCATGCAACAGACATTACAAACATTTCACGAAAAGATCGCGGTAGCTGAAGGCTAAAAAAACACAAGTACAACGTTGTGACGGGTGCTTACGCGTTTCACTAACCTTCTCTCATAATCTTTTAAATTATATTTATTTTAACCAATCCCCGCTGAGAGCTGAAAGTGTGACTTATGCAAATAAGATAGTTTCGGGTTTAGCGAGTTCGAAAGAGATATAAAAGGGAGAAATGAAATGAAGAGATGAGGATGACTACGTGTTTTGATAGAGGAGTAAACTACGTGATTGATTAAGAAGGTGATTCTAGGAGATTAGTTTAACTAAGTGAACTTTGTTAGCGGAAGGAAGATTATTGAAAAAGATTCATTAATTCGATTCGGACGTAACTGAAGATATCCAGGATTGAAGCCACTTCATAGATTCTACAAGTATTCAAGATTCCTTCTTAAAGAGATATCAGGTCTGTGATTTTTATAGATTAGATTTAAATGCGTAGTTTGATTGTATGCGTTATTCCCCCGTGGTATCAGTTAGTGTTCCGTCGTTCATAATTGAATTCTGATCTCACTCCACTATAATTTGTTGTTCTTAAAGTTTGATTAATATTTGTGTATTTCTATCATAAGGAATAATAAATAAGTGATTTATTATTTGCGTAGTCATTAATTATGAATCCGACATATCCAAATTTAGATAATGTGCAAAGGGGAATTAATAACCATAGGGGTAGTGAGAGACTACGACACTGGCACCCAAACGAAATACTGGAATTAAGAGCAGGTGCAGGATTTAGAGTTTTGCCGGAGTTATTTTTTTCGGGTAAAGAAAATGTGTCTGAGTTTATCAATAATATTGACGACAATATAGCCTACTATGAAATACCAGTGAATCTATCATGTGCATATTTAAAAGGTCATTTAATTGGGAGAGCGTTAGACTGGTTTGAGGTGATAGGCTTCGAATGTGTAAATGAAGAAGCGACTGCATTTGCAACACTTAAAAAGAAATTATCAGATAGTTTTCCGGTAATACGGAATAAATCAGAGCTAGAAGCTCAGTTTTTTTCATCAAAACAACGGAGAGGTCAAGCCCCGTCAGACTTTATTTTTCAGCTGTTAAAAATCCATAAAACTCTAAATTTGAATTATGATGAGTTAAAATTGATTGATCACATAGTAATGCGACTAGAACCCCAAATAATGGATTATTTAGAAGTTCGAAACCCCACAACGAAAACTCAATTGATAGAGTTGGTAGATCGGTATGAGGAACGTCATAGCTGCAGGGAAAACCAGGGTTCCAGTAATAATTTTGCTAGACGAAGTTGGGATGTGAGTAGGAATCCTGAGGAAAGAAGGAATAATAGAAATTGGAGAGATACTGGGGTCGGAAATAGTCAAAATGATCAAAGAGGACTAGGCAGGGGTACGAATAATTTTTCTCGTCGTAATTATCAAAATCAAGGATTCGAGGGTGGAAGTCGCTACAATCAGCCAAATCAGAGAACAGACCGGTATCAGAACCGTAGGATGGTGGTTAGGAAGGGTCCTAATGATGATTCAGCAAAGCAGAATTGGAGGCGTGTTGATTGCAACAGCGAAAGGCAAAGAAACGCCAATTTAAACTTCTAAGCGATCGGGTTGCGGGAGGTAAACGATCGCTAGTTAAGTCAAATCCTCCTATTAAAATTAAAATTAATTCATTGCGATTATCACCAGTTGAACTTCCGTATGTGCCGATTCTATTGCATGATACATTTATAAAAGCGCTCTGGGATACAAGTGCGGAAAAGTCGTTTATTTCAGAAAAAACGTACCGGTCATATTTTTCTTTCTGTCCTATTAAAAAATCGTTAGCCGAAGTAGTTACAGCTCAAGGGTCACAATGCAGAAATTTAGGCATAGTTGAGTTGAGAATTAAAATAAGAGAATTTTCGAAGTTATGGAAATTTCATGTGATTGCTGAGATGCAATATCCATGCATCCTAGGTATTGATTTCATGTCACATGCGAAGATTAGTTTTGATTTCCTGTCTAAATCGTTAATCATTCCGGATTCGCAAACGGAAAAAGTGGCAATTTCGGACGAACCGGTTCAAATAGATCTATCTAACACTAAGTTAAATTCAAAACAAAAGCAGGAATTGCAGATTTTGTTTAAAGAATTTCATGGGTTGTTTTCGCTTAAGCCTGGTCTGACACATGTATTTTGTCATGAAATTGACACGGGTGATAATCCTCCTGTTTTTTCGAGACCTTATCGCTATGACAGGGTATAATCGACTACCATGTTCAGAAAATGTTGGGTGATGGAACAATAGTTCCAACAACATCGCCCTACGCGTCTCCAGTTGTTTTATGTCGGAAGAAAAACGGGTTGCCGTTAGATGACCCAGAAGCTTATAGGTTTGCAATAGATTATAGGAAGTTAAATGCGGTCACGAGATATCCGCGATATCCGCTACCAATAATTGATGATTTGATCACTAATATTCCGCACACCGAAATTATGACATCTCTTGATTTACGCAGCGGATACTTTCAGATGGCAGTAGACCCAAAGATGTGCATAAGACGGCGTTTGTTACAAAAAAATGGTACTTTTGCATTTACTCGCATGCCATTTGGCCTTTCGGGGGCAGCTCCAAATTTTCAAAGGGCCATAGAGATGATCCTCAGGCCAGTCCTCGGACGTTTTGCCCACTGTTATATGGATGACGTTATCATCTCGTCTCCATCTTTTGAAAGCCATGTAGAACACTTACGGGAAGTATTCAGATTATTGCATGAGGCTGGTTTGACGTTGAATCGCGAGAAATGTCATTTCGCGAGGGAACAATTACGTTATTTGGGTTTAGTTATTAATAAAGAAGGAGTTAAAACAGATGAGGAAAAGGTAAAAGCAATTATTGAAATGAAGCCTCCGAAAACTGCAAAACAAATAGCAAAATTTTTAGGAATGACGGGTTGGTATCAAAAGTTTATTAAAAACTACGCAGACATGTGTGAACCCTTATATAATTTAAAACGAAAAAAACTCTAAGTTCCGTTGGTCGGAATCAGCGCAGGAAGCCTTTGATCGTATTAAGAAAGCACTGACAGAAGCTCCAGTGTTACAATTACCAGATTTTTCCAAGCCTTTTGAACTCTATACGGATGCGAGCTCCGTGGGGGTAGGAGCAGTATTGACACAGAATAATAGGCCTATAGCGTTTGCATCGAGAACTTTAAACCGAGCAGAAAGGAATTATAGTGTGACGGAACGGAATGTTTAGCTGTCATATGGGCATTAAATAAATATCGCACGTATTTCGGATCCTTGCCGGTTAAAGTGATAACAGACCATTCTGCACTTACCAAATTAACGAAGGGAAAGAATTTGTCGTCTAGAATGATAAGGTGGACGCTTAAGTAGGCAAATTTTAATGTAGAATGGGAACATCGCCCAGGTGCGCAAAATTTAGTGGCTGATATGTTGTCTAGAAACCCGTTAGAAAGTAGTGAAGAACCAAAGGTGTCTTGTGCGGTGATTAGATCGTTAGTATTATCTTCTAGAGAACAGTTAAGTGAGGAACAGAGAAATGACCCGGAGCTAGGGCATATAATGAAGTTTTTGGAAAATCCGGACGATAGTTCTGTTAATGAATCGATCTGCAGAAATTGGTCCAATGACTTTAAAATCGTGGACGGTTTGCTATATTATGCAAAATATACAACCACACTAGGTGAATTAAGGTATTTATACCTAAAACATTACGTAAAGATGTTATGCGAGAATTTCATAACTCGCCTATGGCAGGTCATTTAGGCAAAATGAAAAACCTACTTAAAATTAAAGGACGCGTGTTATTTCCCGTACATGAGGAAATACATTTATACATATGTAGCAACCTGCGACCAATGCCAAAAAATTAATTATAAAAACGGATTACCAGCTGGTCAATTAATTCCGATAATAACGAATTTTCCGAATGAAATCGTGTCTTTAGATTTGTTAGGCCCATACCCTGCAACTAGTCCAGAACGCTATAGATTTATATTAGTAATTACAGATAATTTTTCTAAATGGGTTGAAATAGTTCCCTTAAGGAAAGCTTCGGCTAAAGCAATCGCCAATGCATTTTTTGAGAATTATATTGCGCGTTATATGGGCTCCTGTAAAGTTAATTACAGATAACGGCCCCCAAATGATATCCGAAGTTTTTGAGCAAGTATGTCGCTGATTGCACATAAAACACGTTAAAACTGTGGTATATCGTCCACAAGCTAATCAAACAGAAAGAGTTAATCGCACTCTTTTAAAAATGATTTCGAGTTTTGTCGTGGATAATCACACTAACTGGGATCAATTTCTGCAAGATTCGGTTATGCGATTAGGACAGCAGTACATGAGACAACGGGCAAAAACCGGCGGAATTATTTTTAGGTCGAAATTTAATCACCCCTTTTCAGAATTTAGTTATGGTAACTGATGGATCAGATTTAGTTTGTGGGAACATAGAAAGGTTGTTTGAGGAGGCTAGAGTTCATACAAAGCGCCAGCAAGAGAAGTGGGCGAAATATTATAATAAAAAGAGGCGT
>BMAO01032262.1:0-41818 GCA_019973975.1 Trichonephila clavata | reverse complement strand
CACTTAAACTCAGATTCCATTAGCCGCATAAAACTCACTAAAGAGTTGGGAAGCTCAAGCTTTCTTATTATACTTCGCTTTAATGGTCAAATGGAGATCTTCTCTGGCCACCATGCCTCTTGGACGACCTTTCTCATGCCTTTTGTCGAGTGATCGTTATCTTGAAACTGTTTTCTTAAGTTGAACTCGACGCTGCGGTCAAATTCAACTATCTACAAATCTGGAATTGAAAGTGGCGTCATTGCCGTCTTATTCCATCATCTAAATGTTGATTGTTTCTCATTTTTACCTTTGAATCTTAATTTAACCTTCTGGGGAAAAAACCTCGGTGAGATGTGTTAACGAAAGAAATGCTGATTTTGGTATGTACGCTCTAAATCCTGTTCCCCGGATATCTCTAACCCTCATCACGTATACGTTTACGTATTAACGTAGCAGGATTTTTACATTTCGTTATTCGAGTCTTTGGATGAATTTAGACAAAAAAATTTAAAACCTCTCAATTTTGAACACTAATTGATAAAAAAAACCGTCTGTTTTTAACTGTCTCAAATTTATATTATTTCAAGAGTAAGATCCTCTTAAAATTGTATAGCTTTGTATATTAAAAAGACACAAAATATGTTCTAATTATGTTAAATAATGCTTATTCCACGCATAGATAATATAGTGGAAGTTTATATACAATGCGCAGAATGGATATTATTATATGCACCAGTGTACTATTAGTATTTTTATACCTAAGGAGTTTTAAAAAATTTTAACACTATATCCAATCTATAAGGATACTCAATGTAACTTGTTTAAATACATCTTTATAAATAAAAATATCACTTTTAAACAAAAAACATTAAAAATGTTATAATGATAATCTTGTATCTGTTTCAATTTTTGAATTTATCCACCTGAATATTACATGAACAAACATTTTTTTAAATATTTCTTTTCATATAATTGCTACTTTAGAAATCCTATTTAATAAAATATTCTAGTAGTTCCCCACAAATTTATTCTATGTATCATTTTAAATAATAGTTTTGTACTGGTATTCCCCTTTGTGTAAATATTTAGACATTTTTGACGATTGTTTGTAAATTTCACCAACTACCGAAGTTAAATATTTTCTAAACTTTCATTAATCCATTTTATATGATGATTTAAACATGTGTTTGTATGCTACTTTCATATGTAGCTAGAAAGTATTGTTCTCTCTTTCTTTGACTTTAATTACTTTTATTGCGTTAATTGTTTTTATATTATCTTTTTACTTTTAAAAATTGACAAATGCCTTTAAATTCTCTTTTTAATGATTTTACGCTAATTATAACTCTAGAGAAAAGTTTTTTTTTTTCAAATGGGCCTACGTTTTGTCACACAAGCCTTTGCAGCCAAGGTAGTTTTCCAAGTGTGAGGGTCGTTTTCAGTGGTGGCACCCTCTAAATGCGGCACTTATTACCAAATTTTGACGTTTGAATTAATTTTAATTAAAGCTCTCGTCAGATACTAAATATTGCCGTGATTTAATATTTCCTAGAGTGCCAGAACCAAATTGATACTCAAGGGACCTTTTGCATGCCGCATAATCATGTGATATGCGTGCCTACGAATTTCACATCTAGAAGATCTATTTACTCCAGCCGAGATCGAGCCTGCAAACCTAAGCTTGCAAGGTGGGCCTCAAGCTTTTATCGCTAATATACGTCGTTGTTGTTTCTTTTGTCGTCTGACAATGTCAGATCAAGGCCTACGAAATTTATCGTGGCAAAGGGCTAGATGTACGTCTATCGTTAGCCGTAGCTTTGAGCAACATGCAGGTTACCGTCCAATTTGCCTCGGTTCCACCCCAATTTTGAGGAAGAACACCCTGTAGGTGGTCCGGATCTTTCCACCTCTCTTCCCTTTCCACCAACCTTCCGAGTGAACGTCCACTAACCTCCCTACGGTTATTTAGAGTACCCCCATGCCGCAAAAGGACCTATATATTTACAAACGTCTCTGCCTTCTCCGGGATTTGAACCCAGGCCCTACGGCACAACAGTCAGCGTCACTAACCACTATACCGGATGGGCGATATCGCTAATATATTCTAGCAATAATTTCTCTCAGTTCTCATTCAGAAATAGAGCTCATAAAAAACCATTCTTTTTAAGCATTTGTGTTTTAAAAAATTTCAATAACAAATTTTTCCTATTAATGATGGAAATACAGCCTACCCCATGGAAAGGAGACTACAGCACTGACTTTACATCAAGCACGTTCGTAATGTATTCTTGAAATTTAAATTTCCAGTAATATATTTTCTGAATCCTTATTTCAGACGGTTTATCATGTATCTTCGAAAACCGTCACGCATTTAATAACAAGGAGTTAATCAATCACAATGTGCCTGGACCAAGACAGCAGTTTCAATTACTTGCATTATTTAGCGATGATAAATCATTGAAATTTATCTTCACTCTATTTTAGTTTTTCTAGTTAGAGTAATCGGTTTCATTATAAACCAAGATATATTTTCTTGGTAAGGATTCTTAATTATACTTGTATCATTTTTAAAAAAATAAATTAGTTTTGTGTATAATAATAACTATTAAAAGAATCAATCTGAACTAGATTTATAGGAGTAATGGTACAACAACGAAGCTGGAATTAATGTTTGGGCCATGGACCCTCAAAACCAATCACTCATTATGGTGTTTGTGATTGCTTCTGTGTGTGTGTGCTCGTATGTATATGTGTGTGCGTGTCTATGCGTATATGCATGTGCATTTGTTGATGTTTTTTCAGTACATATGTTTTTCCTAAAGTGTGGAAATCAATTGATCTGCAGATTAGCTAATTAATCTACAATTTAATCCCCAAAAGTGCAGAAAATTGTTTAATTTCTCAAATTACTTACGTAATCTGCGAATTATCTACATAATCTGCACATTAACTACAAAACACTCGTTAATCTGAACATTAATAACTTAGACACTCGTTAAATTTAAAATAAAATCTTTGATGGGACAACAGCAACGTTTCTGTACGCTTAAGTTAAATGTTGTTTATTTATTTGTTGATATCTAAAGAATCACGTTTATACAATCAAACCGAAAACAAATTAGTTGATAGAATCAGTAATCTAGCAATTAAAAAAATACAAAGAATCAAATGCTTTAAAATACTATTACAGTTAAGAAAATTATTTGCGAAACATATGGTAAAATTGTACATGCAATTTAATGAACTGTAATTTGTTTATCATGGTTGCGATTACTATATCGTTATGGGCAGTGGTACTTTGTAATATGGAACTATAAACATGCAATTTGTTTCCAGAAGATACTGGTAATTGTTATTAAATTTATTATAAATTAATTCAAGGAGTCTTTTATCGAACACATTTACTGTCTTTGACATTCTGTTGTTTGTTATTATTGCTATGTCAACGACCTTTGGCGAATAAATCCATCGATCCGTGGGTTTTAGGTCCATGTTGTGGAGTTTAGCCAATATATGAGGACAATTAAAATTATGGTTAGTAGAAAGTTGAATGTCAGGACAAATATTATAAGTTCTTTAACCATCTAGGGATATTTTCATTCCTTTAAAGTGTCCTGTATGCTATGGTGGTTGACATTATACTCGGTCACAATTAAGATTTGGAATGAAGTGCCTCTTAACTCGATGGGTGGTGAGTTTACGTTTGGCTATTGCAACAGCATCATTAAAGGCTATTGAAAAGTTGAGGGGAATTTCATGCCTCCTTGGGAAAGTTATCAGCCTGCTCATTACCGAAGGCCGGATGCTGCTCATCTACGGGGTCCAGTATCCATTGCAAAGTGCAAGTTCTTTGACATTCTGTTACCAAATGTTTAAGATGAATTATTCTGGGATGAGTCGATGTTCGATCGATCAAAATCAAAGGAAATGAGAGTAAAAAACATTTGAACTTTAACGATATGGAAATCAATAACAGAAAGGTTACCTAATTAAAATGCGTATAAATCTTGATTCCGCATTTTAACGGAGCAAAGCAGTTAATCTGTAGGTAATATGCACGTTAACGATTTTCGAGCTTTAATGGTAATACATATATAATAAACATCAAGCACCTTTTTTTTATTTTAATGTTTTGATAATTAATAATTAATACAAAATGAGACAAGATAAATTATATTTTCATAATTATTTTAAGCAGATAAACAGTTAGAAATATTAAGAGCATTAAGTCTAGAATTAAACAAATAATGAAATCAAATAAACTCACAAATAGAATCTTTTCCCATCCTTTAGGTCTAAAATCAGTAAAATACATTTAAGCAAATGTGCATTCTTCCATAATAGCACTTCAATTTAATTCTGATAAAAAAATATCTGACAAATAAAAAAAACGTATTACTAAGAACGAAAGGAAAGTGTATTTTTAGCAGGTGAAGACGAGAAGATTTCCCCTGATGATTTTCCGGAGCGTAAATTTCATTTGATCTTCTCTCAGGTCTCTCCTTCTGAACTTCAGAAAGGTGTCTTTTAGTATACTAGTGTGAATTCCTTGCATTCCATGACTGTCTTCGATAGCTTTCCAATACCACACGTGACCTTAGCGGGAGGAAGTTTAAGTCTTGATCTTGGTGTAATTTCCGGCGGCTGAATTCTTTATAGCATCAATTTAGGGGAAAAAATCAGATTTTTATTTTTGGTTAGAAAGGATTCCACAATTCAATTAACTCCAAATTCTCCAAGATTTCGGCACTTTCAGAATTGTTGGAAGGAAAATTCTTCTGGCATTCCAATATTCTGTGTAATTACGTTTTCAAATTTATTGTTAGGTAATGCATATAAGTTCTTTAAATTTAGTATGTAATGCTTGAAAATAATACCATTTATAATATTTTATGAACAAATGGAACTTTTAAATTTCACATTTTTATGTTTTTGACGTATATGTGCAATTTTGGTGAACATTTTTAAGAAAATAGTTTATTTGTTAGTGGCTAAGAACGGTGAATACAAAAATATATTTAAAAAAGACGAAAATAATTACCGTATTTACTCGAATCTAAGTCACGCTATTTTTCCAGTGGTAATGCAATTGAAAGTTGGGTGTGGCTTAGAATCGAAAGCAAAATATTTGGTGGATGGGGAAATTGAGTTTCCACCCCGTTTAAAAAGAAAAATGTAACCCAGCGCTTCTCAAACTGTAGAGCACGCCCCCTTTGGGTAGCGTGACAACTCTATAAAGGGGGCGCAAGAATACTAAAAGTAAAAAACAAAATATTATTTAAAAAAATATTAATTTACAGAAAGTAAACAAACAAAATATATTCTGCATAAAAAAAAATACACATTTAAACTGATCTATTACACTTATAAATGCATCAGTGCTACACAATGTATTTTATACTTAACTTAACAATACTAAGTTAAGAACAAGTTTAATAATTACCATGAACCCATGACTTTGCCTTATATAAAATTATATGCAAAAATTAACACTTATCTTGCTAATTTGTAGGGTTTATACTTAATTCCTTAACTGCCGATTAAAAATTACGCGATTCGCTTTCCGCGTAGGTGCATACATGTGATGTATTGAGGGTGGGGGGAGGAATATAGAAGCAAATAATCTGAAATATAAGTAAATCCTTCACAAAAAGCACACATATATTGTCAAGGTCCTTTTATTGCATTCCAAAGACTTCGGAATAAGTTTATGGATAGCAGTGCACAGAAAAGATCGTACTTCAGAAGACGTATATATACGTCCGGGAAATTAATACTTTGGCTGAGCGAGACGTTAATATACGCCGGTGACACTTAACATATTAAAATTGTGTCCTATTTTTTGCGTCAAAGTTTAGTACTATTGAATTCAATATATTTATATTGTATGGAGGAGGCGCGAAGAAAATTGATGTAAAATTGGATCGCGAATGTTGAAACTTTGAGAAGCACTGATGTAACCGCTTAGATTGATGACATACCATTCCTCAGTTTATCTCCAGTATTTAGTCTATCTCAAACATTTTGGTCTACTCGTCTTTAGGAAAATTATTTGTATGTACTCTTTCTTTTAAATACCTAAGCAACAACGATATAGGTAATAGTATCAAGACGAGTTCACTATGATTCAAATATGAAATAGGGAGGGGAGAAATTTTATATGCAGAAGAAAAAAACAGAAACAGAGCAGCGTGTCAAATTTGACACGACTGAAACAAATATACGTCGATGGCGTAAACAAAATGAAATCTTTGCTTGAAAATGTTCAACAGTCTTTAATAATTTATTTATATATTTCTGTAATACATTATTTAAAAAAAATGTTGCATAACAAATGCATTGTATGGCATGGAAGACGGCACCTGGATGGGGATCAAAGGTTAGGCTAACAACAGCCGAAAATTCTTGCCCTAGCCACGATGAATTTCATGGACCTTAATCTGATATTACTGTCGATCAGGTGGCATAAGTAACAACAACATAACTGTCTTAACTTCCGCAAATTTTACCCTTAAACCCATTCAACACTCAGGGGTACTGGAATTTTATTCAATAATTTTAATGGTGTTAATAAAGCATGTTAGCCTTTGCTTTGTTTTTCTTAGCAATTTGAAAATTTACGAAGAGAGGAAGAAATTGTCTGAAATGAAGGCCTGTAGTATAATTAATGGAAATAATTCCTGTTAAAAATGAATATTCGAACCGGAGATCATGTCCAATTAATGTTACACATAATAACTTGAATGACATACAGCTGGTTTTAAAATTCAAAATAAGTTACATGTAAGCCATATGTTGACTTAGATCTTTATATATTTTCAGTTCATGTGAATCACTGGATAGTCGGCCTACATATGTATTACTGCATTTGAATGAAATTAGACTCGCGTTAAGAAAATATACAAGTGTTATTGGTGACTAAATTGGATCTTAACCTTTGACCTATTATTATAAAGCTACCAACGAACATCCGCCTTGAAATCAGATATTTAAATCTTATCTGTTAACCATAAACCTCCTGTTGTTGCCGCTAAGCTACCTAAGCTCATCGAAACTGAAGCTTTGATTTGTTATTATTATTACTGCGCGTGTGTTGGTACCGTGTTATTTTTCCTTTTCTTCGCGAATACTTGGAGAAGCAAGCAACTACCTCAAGCATTGTTCTTGTCATCTGCCTATATTTTAAGATGTTAAACTTTATCGATAATTACATGTTGCAATTTAACATAAAGGGAAAAATAAAATTTATCTGTATGATAAGACAGATTTAAAATTAATTTATTCCAGTATATTAAAATTTAAAATTATATAAAAATGCAGAGCTTCAACTATTTATATTAGACTGACTTTGTCGAATAAAATTACTATAATGCTTACTACAATAGTTAAACATTAATTTTTGTATTTTTAACCAGTATAATTTACTGTTTGCCATTGCTAAATTTATATAATATTTTTCATATACTAGGTATCTGATATATTAAAGCTCAATTAAAATTCTTCAATAGCTCGTTCATGAAGCAAATATATATATAATTGAGAACACACACTTCTTCATACCTACATCCAATGAGTTGCGCTAACCTCTTTTATTACAAGTCAAATTATGCAATCCTCGTGTTCTTTCAAAGAGAAAATTTAAATCAATAAGTAATATAAAAAAAATTTAAGTCAATTCCTAATTTGAATGGATGAATAGAAAGTATATATATATATATATATATATATATACATAGAGAGAGAGCGAACTAATTGTAGGAATTGAAAAAAGCACGATTTTGTCTGCGTTGTTGTAACAATGCACGCCCGGTTTGGCTAGTTTGGCTAAAAAACCGGTTTTCGATGCCAACTTTCGTCATGGTTTTACAGTTACATTGTTACAACAAAGGAAATACAGGTATAAGACAAAATAATAGGAACGCCCATTTAAAAAAGTCATTCTTCAAGTATCCAATAAATGGCCGTTACGTGTTGCAACAGTATGCCACCTAATAGTGACGAAAGGAAAAGTATCAGTTAAGCATTTGGAAGTGTGAGAGTTTAATGAGAAAATTCTGTTCTTAGCAAATCGTAATTATGTCACACAACTTATGTGAAAAGAACCATGAATATTGGAGCTCGCCTCTCTGAAGCGTAAGTGTCTAGAACAGCCAAAGTTGTGGGTGTTTCGAGGACCATTTTATCAACAGATATGACAGCCTAAAGTAAACAAACTTAAGTAAGGTGTCTACTGCGGAGCACTATAATGGGCAAAATGCGAAGATGAATGACCAAGATAGACGGGTGATGAAGCGTAGAATCATCCATAAAGACAGGACTTCACTACCCTAGAAAACCTCTGAGAGGAATATTCACCTTCAGAACGCCATATCCATGGAACTATTCAATGATAGTTGCATAGTGCGAACATTCATGGCAGAGTAGCAATTTCAAAACTGCTAGTCTCTGCGTGGAATGCGATGAAGAGATTACAGTGGTGCCGAGACCCCCTAAACTGGGCACAACTGAAATGAGAACAAGCCTTTTGATCTGATGAATTCTCATTTACATTAATGCAGTTTACCTGACGTGAGTTCGTTTGGCGAACACCGGCAGAAGCATTTCATGTTGACTGCCTAGTTCTGAGGCTTTGTAATGGTGTTAGGGTGCAATATATTCCCGTGGATTGAGGCCTCTCTTTGTCTTGAAGAGGATGATCACGGGAGACTATTATCGACGCATTCTCGTAGGTATCTTCACCCTATGCTTCGGACTCTTTCCGAGAGAGCGTTCTGTGTTCCAAGATGGCAAAGACCCTGTTCACTCGTCTGGCTGAATTCAAACATGGTTGCATGAGCATGATAATGAAGTGGAACATTTAACTTGGTGTTCCCTATCACCTGATTTGAACATTATTGGTGATGGGGGACAGCACGTAGAAATTTTTATAGAACAAATCCCGCTCGGTTTTTTTCTCCACCCACACTATTCCAATGAACTTTGTTCAAAACCTTTATTTGTCAATCCCATGTCGATTTCAAGCTGGCAAAATTCAAGCCAAAAGTTGCCCTTTACTAATAAAAAAATTCTCACTTTTTCATAGGTGTTCCTATTATTTTATCCTATACCTGTAAATCGAAGTTGGCGTCAAAAACCAGTAATTAATTTAATTTAATTAATGAACCGGTAATTATCGAATTAATATTTGAAAAACTATATTAACATCAAGTGTCATCCCCTATAAATTTAAAAAAAATTTATTTGAACTTGATTGGATGAATAGAAAGGATTTTATTAACGATTGAAAATTTGAACAAGATAAATATATATATATATATATATGTTACACCGGCAAAGTATGAAATGCCGGCATTCTATAGAATGCCGGGCGTTTTTACAAAGTGTGAAATATTAGATTTATTACATACTTTGCCTAGGCATTGTATAGAATGCCTAGGCATTCTATAGAATACCTAAATCTATTTAGGCAAAGTATTGAAAAGGTCATGATTAGGATATCATATCAATGACTTACATTTCTAGAAGTACAAATGTTATTCTGATAAAATAATGAGACTTCTATTAAAAAAAATTATTGCTAAATTGTGATTTCGCATATACTTGTATTCAAATTCCTTCAGAAGTTCCAAGCGTGATTAGAAACCATCCTATATCCTACTCATTACAAGTGCCAATATATTGGCATTCGAAAAAAAATCAAAGTTTTTACTACAATACCTTTTTTTAAATAATTTCTGGCAAGGCTCACATAGGTGGATGTACAAGTTCAATATCATAACGTGTAACATTTTTGTATTTGGTTGAAAGTTCTTTCAGAATTCTATCACATCCCCAGAATTCGGAATTTAATTTTGCTCATGGCAAATTAAATTCCTGGAACAAGTTCACATCGTCGGAGGTCAGGTATCTTCCTCTGGGAAGAAAACTGGGTGTCAAAATTACCGGCGGCTATTAGTATCGCCTACATGATGCTGCACTAAAAAGGGATAGCAGCCCCTGGGTAATGTACTAGGTCTGAAAATGGTAAAAATACCAATCTGTAGCTCAATCTGTGTGAAATAGGAATCATTTCATACATTGCCGGTTAGATTTAGGCATTCTATACAATGCCTAGGCATTGTATAGTCGGATTTCATACTTTGCCGGTAACATATATACATAAATATAAAGAGAGTGTGAGCTAATAATAGGAATTGAAAAACTATTACAAGTCATTGTCTTGCTTTCACTGTATACCAAAGAAGCATTGAAGAATTCCGCGCGATTGTTTCCATTTTAAAATAATCTTCATTAATTCCGCGTATGACATTCTGATCACTAATCTACATTCAAAATTGTAGCATGATCTTTAATAGAGACTCAAGTTTTTAATCTCATCTTAAATAAAGCTTAGTATATTTCCTATGTTTTCTAGAATCGATCTGATCACACACACACACACACACAAATTTATATTCTTCCAGCTGCCAACACGCGATTATCCCATCCAGACAACGCTGATCAAAGTAGATTAACCGAAAAGTTAATAATGTTGTATCTTTGATTTCTTTTATAGGATTACATATATTAATGGTATTTCACCCTCAGTTTTTATCCGTCAAAGCATTAGTTAATCTTGAAATCTTTTCTCGAATGTTTAGCAAATATTTTCAATTCAATTCCAAATGTTTGTTTAGTAGACACTTATATTTATAGTGTATGTTTATTGAGAGAAAAATATTTCTGAATAAAATGATTTATAAAATATCTGTTGTTGAATACATTCAAATGAAATCAAAACATTGGGAAGGTGGAGTTTCTGATGATAATTTAACTTATTTATACTGTTTTTGACTAAATGTTTGTGTTTATAATGTTATACTCATCTTTTTTATTTAAGTTTTGGTGAAATTAAATTATTAACAAGAATGTCAAATGTTGTAGAAAATATTAAAATGTTCAATAATTACAACAATTAATACTTAAACTTTCTTCTTTATTTTAGTCAATATTCATTGGTTTGAAACTTAATTTGTTTAAACCTGAACAGCCAGAAATAAATATCAAATTTCAGATTATCATTTGTTTTTTTACCACGAAATACATGATATTTCATGATTTTCTACCATGAACTATAAGTTTTAATTGTAAAACAGTATTATTATCATATTGGTTAATTAATATAATTAACTATCCCGAACTATCCATTACTTATTATCCAAAAAGTAATAGAAAATTTGTTTCAATCTTCAGGTATCATTAATTTAGATAGATATAAAATTAAAACAAAACACTTATAGTTGGAAACAAGCTTTTACCTCAAATTATTTGTTTATAAAATATCTATTTCAAAAATATTTTTGTACTTTATTACTATTTGGTAGGAATTTAATCTTTCTTACCACAGAAACCATTAATAAGTAAAATAATGGATTATATCAAACTTTTTCTTAAAGTTTTATTGAAGAATTTCATTTTAAACAGATACATTTGTCAAATTGTTTTAAAAATGATTTTTTAAAATCTTTTGAAAAATATAGTCAAAAGAGGGTCGATTTGGTTAAATTTAGATTATTTCTTTCTGTAAAAATCACTTCAAAACTCATTTTAAACAATGATTTTCGAATTGATTTTTTTATTCTTTTTACAATAGTTCTAGCATATACATATATTTTATTTAATATAATGTATATACGAAATATATTTATTTTTAATAATTAATTATAGTCCAAAATCAACTGAAAATCAACTGAAAAAGGAATATGAATAAAAATACATCACATGTATGACTCAATGCAGAACAATTCTGAACATGAAGAAAAGTAGAAGGCTCCACAAAGTTTCAAACACACTTCTTACGTGGGGTACAAAATGGCGATGTGCGTTTTACAGATCTAAAGAGAAATATGAAAGATGGAATATATCACTAAGTATGATATATTATAAGCCGTTTAGTATAATCATTAATATATCAAAATTGTAAACAGCAGAAAAACAATTTATGTAGTACATATACCATGTAATATATAAAAATCTAGACAAATTTGATAACATTAATAATTAATGAATAAATGAAGGTAAAAGAGCTCTGACTAGCTTCACACGGATGGGGGGGGGGAATCTCGGGTCTTTTTGACGAAATGAAAAAAAACCTGAATAGTCCTTTATTTAATTAATGGATGGCGCTGTCTGGTTTCAATAACGTATTATGCTAAGTTGTTGTTGCAACAGATAACTGAGTAGTTGACTCCGTACCCATAGAAAGGCAATTTTCAGAGGAGAAGGCCATCTTAGGGAAAATGATTTATAAGAATTCAGAAAGTTCTACTGTGATATTATGATCATATCGATAGATACCTATCATGCAAGATGCTAAAAAACTAATGACATGATAGTGACTACTATCATGTCATTAGTTATATAAAAAACTAATGACTACTTTGAACAAAATGATATAGAAATTAGAAATTCTTGTCCCAGAAGCAGCCTATCTAAGATACATTCTCGTTTTTCAAACAGATAGCGCAATTCATGTCAGCGAATTCTGCTTACGGAGAATGCAATGCTCGAGAATTTTTGAAATAGATTCTTCCTACGTGAAAATTTCTAGAAAATATTGTGAATTGACCTGAAAAGATATCCATGCAAGGGCTGAACTGAATTTATGAACTGAATCCTGGTTACAGCAATACTCATGAAGATTTTGCGAATTAAATATTGAACAACACAAATCAGCAGTTCGACTGGCTTTATACTGATGAAACACATTTCACCTTGACTGGCAATGCTAACACACACAATTGTCGTGTGTGGAGCACACAAAATCCTCAGGCGAGAACCCCCTGCATCAGCCAAAAGTGGCCATATGGTGTGGCTTCATCACAAATTCCCTAATATGTCTATTTTTTTCCGTGAAAAAAACAATGTTTAAAAACGCGTGTTTAAAAACAATTTTTGTCACTGTTGAGTTCGATACAACACTGTTACAAGGCAACATCATTCCAGAGCTACCAGAGCGACTGGAACTACTTACAATCACTTTTTATGTAAGATAGATTGTCACCGCACATCATTGTTCTTAATCAAGGAGTTCTTTACTCAACATTTGGGGAGGATCGCGTTATTAGTCTATCCTTATCACATAAATGTCCTCCTAGGTTACCCAATGCAACACGATGTCATTTTGGGTTGTGAAGATTCTTGAAGTCAAAAGTTTACCTACGCAAATTGATTTCATTCTCAATATTTAAGGATGACATCTACCAACAAATCTTTTTTTCTTAATCACTACAGCCTGATGTAGGCCAAGACTGTCTGGCAAAATCTTCTCTCTCTGGCCCTATCTGGTGCAATAACCCTCAATTAGTTTACTCCAATTATTCTTAAGTCATTTTCAACGTTATCCAGCCACCTAATTAGTGGTCTTCCTTTTGCGTTCCGTCGATCCTTGAAAAAATTATCTTTTTTTAGTCCAAAATAAGTCGTTATATCTAAATATGTGACCCAACGATCTAATTCTTGTCTTTTTTAAAAAAGAATTTCATAATTGTGTAGTACTTTCCATACATCATTGTGCTTTAATGGTCCAAAGATCTTTCTCAGGAATTTCCTCTCGAAGATCAACAGCATATCACCAACATATGTCTACTATATTAAAAAAATGCTGCCTAATGCGTTAAATGGGCTGTATTCCGTTTGACATCTAGTCTTTTCAATGATGGATAGCATACTGAATAGTTCTAAGTTTCCTTACACCATATCAATAGCTTGGTATCAAATAAAAAAAAACCTCATTCAAATTTTTTTTGTCATAAAAATTTGACTTCGTTTTTAACCGTTTGGTACAAACTGGAGCTTTTTATCTTTATTTGTTCATAATATATTAAGTTTTAAAGTTGGTCCTGACTTTTGGATAAGCATGTACTTAACAATTCATAACTTGTAAAAATATTGCGTCTATTGTTACCCAATTCTCTTAATTTTTGTTTGCTGTGAATTTAAGAACATCAGTACTCTTTGTGAAAGCACTAAATTATAATGATAATTGTTAAAAATATCTTGGAGTGAGAATTCCGGAATTAAGCACAATTTTGTTTTCAAAACCTTTCTTTAAATAGAGTTCCATGAAAAATCTCTCTTAATGGAGGATTTCCTCGGATCTAAAACATAGATATATTAGAGTTAAGGATTTATTTGAAGTGAAACTCGGCAGAATGTTTCTTCAATATTTACAGGTTAAATCAAATGAATCTTTGAAACTAGACTTGTGTTAGTTACAAAAAATACCATTATTACTAGTTGCGTTTGCTCAAAAAGAGATCGTGTAAAGAGACATAAATTCTTATTCTTCGAGAATCAATTATAGATATTTGTTTTTCGTAAAATGTTATCTATGCCCGAATAATTTCACTACAATGAATTGAGTCGATAAAAATACATTGCGTTACATTTTGATTATATCATTATGGAAACCGAAATATACAACTAGTTGTTTTATTTTTAAAATACAGTGAAATTCGACGACTAAATAAGACGAAATATCGGTTAACATGAAATTATACAATGGTCTTTCCAAATTATTATGTAATTTCATGCATTTTTTTCTCTTAACATGAAAGGAAAATCATTCAACACGAAAAGATTTATGTTCTGGGAATGAGCAAAATACGGGAAAAGACCAGGCGCCAGGCGAGTTTAAGAGAGGTATGGAATGAAATAGAGGTGGTTTTTCATATGTTTCCTAGAATGGAAGTTAACTGGACTTTGAAATATTCTGTGACACGAGATGATTTTATTAATCTAAGCTACTTTCACCTTCCACCCCCACAAAGGCAACACAAAAACGTCCAAAATGGGGAATATCCTGAAAAAAGTATGCGCAGTTACTAGACGCACATTTTATAGGTGAAATGAATAACAGAATGGACGACATCGAGAAATTTATTGACAATCTGATGCTAAAAAAGAAAATGCAAAGAAAAATATCAAATCATTTTCCAAAAACTCAATGAGTGTTTTGTTTTTCAAAAAACTTGAAAATGTTGTATTAAATTTCATTAAATTCCTTGTGAATGTTTTTGTTTTATTAATTTTATTAAATACAGCCATCTATACATAGTTTTGTAAATTCATTGTACTCTAATAAACTTTATTTTCTTTAATATACGTTTTTTTTTTGCAATATCCTTTAAAACGAAAAAGTATTGCAGTCCGCTAAGTTTCGTGTTAAACTATTTTCATTGTATATCTATGGAAAAAGAATAAATCACTCAATATGTAATATATATATATATATTTATATATTATATACTACTCCGCATGTCGTGTTACTTATTCATATTATTCTACGGATATTACTTACAAACAGTTTGGTTACCTGGGATATATAGAGGAAATTTTTTTTATTAGGACAGCTTACTCATAATGTTATGTTGATCCCTCCCCCACTGAGACGCAGGTGCCTTAAACCTTCCAAATAGACATATAATCGATATTTGGAAACAAGATATCATTTTAAACATCCATTCTTCTGTAATGTAAAAGTAATTCCTCTCATGTTTGGATTTGCCTTGTATATTTTATCTTGATTTTGAAAAATGGAAGTTTTGATCTCAGAAATTTCATTTTCATATACTCAACACATAATAAAAGTCGTTTACTTTTCTTTTTTCGTTTATAAAACAATTTATTAAGTTCAGAAAAATTTCAATTTTTTTTAAGTCTATAATATATTACATATACTGAATTTGTTACGTTACACTCAAAGTATTTTTTTTAAGAAAATATTTTATTTCATTTGCAAAACTCCTCATGCTCCACTTTTCATAACATAAGGCAGCACAATTATATAATTTTAAAAAAATTAAAAGTACATTTTTAAGATAAAAATATGAATAAAAAGAAGGGAGGAAATATACAAATGTAAATAAAGGGAGGTAGCAATAAAATTTTAAAAAACTATGCAGTAAACAAATTTTCTTAAGACATCAAGGCTTTCAATACAATTTACCAACAAAGGCAAAACAAGTGGCCAGAAAATACCTAAATATTTCAACTCTTTTTAAAAAAATATAGGTTACAATACAACAATACATGTTCCGCAGTTTCAGCAACCTGTCAACAAGAACAAATATCACTACCAGTTAAATTAAACCTGGACTAATAGCTCCTAAAATTTCCATGTCCTGTTAGAATATAGGATTAAAATTAATAAAATAAAATTAATAAAACTTGAACTTAAAATTAATAACACATTTCTTACATTTTAGCCGTTGATAAATGGTCGGGAAAACTTTTTAGTCCACAAAGCTTTAAGAGAGGCCAAGAATTCGGTGTTCCAGGAGGAAACAGTTATTTCCCAAGCTAAATGCTTCCAGTGAGATAATGGCACAGGCATCGAAAAGTTCACATCTTGGCATCTTTTATTTGAATACATTTTTAAATTTAACGTACTTTTGTATATCTATCACAAAGCCTATAAAAATCTGCAATAGGGTTTTCAATCCCGTGTTATATTTTCATCCCGGATTTCAGGATTACATTATCTAAATACCGAGATCCTGGGATTGGCTCGGGGAATAGAGTGGAAATATTTATGAAAAATACTTACTAATAAGTATAATTGAAAGTACATAATAAAACTGAAAAAATATCTAAAAAATTGGTTTAATATTATTATTTATTGAAACAAATCAAAACAAAACAATTCATCATTAAAAAGAAATAAAAGTAGTACATAATGAAATTATAAAAGCATTTCTGCTTTTCTTGTGTTCCTGCAAATGAGCTTTTAAAAACACAGCTCATCCAGCATTTCATCATGTAAAAGGCTTTTTATGTTTGTTACAAATCGTCCTGCGGAAGAAAATGCTCGTTTAGACTACACAAGTAGGCTTTATCGTTATTAAATAGAAGTACCTTCTTTCCAGGTAGTCACCACTTCTCCCTCTATTTTGGAAACGAGACATTTCTTTTTTGAATTTTTGAAGACACTGTCTCAAATCCAATAGGCTGCATTGGTTCATATCCATACTCATTGTACAAGTTTTGCACAGGTGTCGATAGCTTACGAAATAATTTTAATATCGAAAAACGATTCAGCGAATTTTTACCAACGCATAGTGACTTCTTTATACATTCTCGAACGAACAACAACACACACAAAGAAGACACAAACAAACAAAGTACACAAAAAATGGGGTTGTTTCATTTCTCCGTACAAGAAGGGCGAGGTGAAAAGGGATGATGCAATGAGTCCTTAACACTCTTCCCTCCCTTTGATTACTTTATCTAGTTTTTCTGTTACAATTAATGCTTTCCGTGTGCAGATTGATTCAGGTATTGAATCAGAATATGAATCAATTTCAAATGCTACATCATTTGATATAAAAGATCCAGTAGCATGAGCCATTAGTAATGCAGTGGGATTTGATTCGTCAAATTTTTCAAGCAGGCCCACAATTAGTTTACGGCATTTAAGGGAAGAAGGAACTGTGACACACTTTTTCCTGAGATGTTGCTTATACCAATGTATTGCAGCAAACCACTTAGATTTGTGCGTTGTTCTCCCATACGAGAAATGAAAAGCACATATAATTGTTTTACTTGCATTACTTATAATTGCACAAAAAAATACGTACACATTTCATTGAAAAAATATGAATTTTTTTTTAAATCAAGTTCCTACAAAATTTTGAATAGAAAAAAAATTACAAATAAAATTCGGACAAAAATTAAATTTCGGTATTATCTATTTTAATCCCAGGATTTCGGGAATTGAAAAAACGCTTAAATCCAGGGACTGCAAAACCTAAACTGTAACATGTACGCATTTAACTCCATGCACATATCAAATGAATGCTAAGTTTAGATTCTTGAGATTCAACCGTATATTAATTATTATGATTAGTTATTATTATTATGATAGTTGTTATTAAGCACTTTAGCTTTCTAAACTCTATTGATATAATGAACTACGGAACAAAGTTAAGTATTTGTAGATGGTTTTGAATACCGAACTCAATTTGCAGAAATTGGAAGGATCCACCTAATTTTACGCTTGTCGAATCACGTAATTAAGAGAGTGATATGATCCTAATTGCGGCTCCCTTTATTCAAATTGTGACAACGTTAAATTCATTCAAATTAAATAAATTGTATTCTTATATCAGACAAAAATACATTTAATGGAATTTATATTTAACTTGCCTGATAAGCGTTACATCAGCTTCACCGTGCTAAGTAATTCTGATTTAGCCATAGTGCATTTTGTTTTAAAATTTAATTTACTATATTCTAGAATTTTTCAAATAAAAAAGAAAATTCATTTCTTTTTTTAATTAATGTATCAAAATAAAATGGTTTTAAAAAAATACTTGAATTGAATATGATTTAAGATGTATAACAAATTTACCAATTGCTTCCATCTTATGGAAAGAAAACGTAATCACATGTTAAGAAGAAAACTCTCACAAACCTCTCAAAAATATGTGATATATACTAGAATTTTTTTTCAAAAAAAAATATATCTGCCTAAAAACATTTGATATACAGGTAGTAACACAAAACTTAAACTTCTTTCCTCTTATTATAAAGTATAGAATGGCTCGTTTTTTTAAATAGAAAAAGTTCCAACATTAATTTTCTTTGAATCTTAAGGTAAGTTTTAATTACATCTTGGATGGCAACAATTTTGTGCTCGGATGCACTTTATTGCTTGAATCATATCATTTTTAATAAAATATAGTTTATTCTCCCTTCTCGTACGATCTCACGCTAAATTAAAATTTCATATTACCTGTTAAAGTAAAAAATGACGCAATTATGAAGCACTTCAAAGTTTCAAAGACGAAATATAGTAAATGATATACGTATTATAAGCATGTTAGCTTATTTCAATTTGGGCTTTCTTTTCTTACTTCCTAAAATGTTCTGTAACCGCGGGATATGCTCAGATACGTTAAACGAAGACAATATTAGAATGCCTTTATTTTATTCAAGCCTACACCTTAAGAACTGTGAAGATTTTAAACTAATATATTGATTGAAAAGTCTTACAATTATTTCGGGAATATTTCCCCATGTTTTATGTTATTTTAATTAGAATTTTGCTTTAGTCATAGAAATTGTTGAATAACCCACTGAATAAATTGTGTAAAAATATTTAATTATTCTTGCCTCGTAACTTTCTACAATTATTTTTTTAATTTACTTTAAATTGGATTTACTTCACACTGTATAAGGAAGTTTATTTGGATTTCAAATAAAAAAGTGTGGACATAAAATGCAATTGGTGTTAGAGTTGGTTGAATTTTTTCCACTAGAGACTATGTGAAGGAACTCGTTTCATTGTGAAAATGAAACAGAAAATGCTGCATAACTTGCATTTGATCGCTTTTCATTATTTTCTCCAATACTAATTCAGTCTGAATTAAAAATTAATTTATAAATTATCCTACTAGCTAGACAAGATTATTTGGCACAGTTTTTGAAAGACTGGTAATACACGTTAATTCGAACATTTGCCGAATTGAAGATTTAGCGGAAAAGAATTTTCCTAGCTATACTTATTATTTAATAAAGTTTGATCTGGAAAGATATTATTAGAGGTTGCTATATATTGAAACAGTGTAATAACTTTGAATGAACGCATCACACCTGCAAAGAAGCAGCCTTTGTGAATCACAAAGCTTTACTTAGGAAAACAGTGAACTATGCCAGAAAAGAAAATTTATGAGGCAGAGAACAAAGAAGCTCTGTACTAAAAAAGTGGGATATTTTAAATTTCTAATAATAAGTATTATTTCCTTAAAGTAAGATTCAAGCATCAAAATACTTTGTATGAAGACTGTATTTTTTGTCAAAGTTGATTGTCACTGAGTTCATTCATATCACTGATTACAATAAAGATTTATACATGTAATTATTTTAAATTTTGTATATACGTTACTTAAAGTATAGTAAGGGTGAGGAACAAATAATTTAGCTCTAGAACTGTTGTTCTGAATTTTTAGCAATTTATTTTTATCGATACCGAAGCATTTCTTTAAAAATTGCTCTAAGAAAATGTGTGATGACCCATAACCCTTTCTTAATTGAAAATATATCTTAGATTTTAGTTTCTTGCTTTCAACATTGTTTTCAATATGTTGGATAGAAAATTAATCTAAATATTTTTTTAAAACTCTACGTAGAGCCTTTTTAAATTTTGCTTTTACCTTTCTTCAAAATTTAACTAAAATTTACCTCATTTTTAATATGCTTAAATTGCCGTATATCTTCGTGGCTCTTGTTATTGATTTTTTGCTGTCATAAGCATCTAGAAAATAGCGAAAAATATTAATCATACAGCTTTTGGGGAAACTTACCTAAGCAAATACTTTAACCGGAAACGAAAGTGATGCGAGTGATACGGCGCCACTCGTTTATTCATATTGCTTGGAAAACTTTGATTTTATACAGTTAGTCATTCATTATATTCAACAATATATTCAGATGGATTAAAAACTGATATATCTTAAGTGAGTGCGGGTTTATTTACGTTGCACAATAAGGCTACACGTGGACTATTGCCGACATACCTTGTAATTTTGAACCATGGTCAAGTGAAGAGGATGAAGTCGGATCTGGAACCCCCTCCACCACCACCACCGAACTTACACACCACGTCAACGAAAGGACTTTGAGTCTCGACAGATTGAACGTGTATCGGCCTCTCTGCATGGCAAGTCTTCAAAAGCACTGGGGCTCGAACTCATGACACATCGTACACGAGTCCTTGACCAAAACCACTATTTTAACACTGCCATCTGATATATTTTAAAGCAATATGATATTAAAAATCATGTTACTTTATTAAAAAGTGCCTTTTTTTATTGATTATCGTTAACATTGTTAAAATTAAAAATTAAACTAAACTAAGGGGCGAAACAGCGCATGAGGGCCACGCCCTACTATATTCATCTCAGTATAGGTGACTTTGGGCGCTGAGGTGCATGGGCTGATGTTCTGGTCAGGTGGTCAGTCTGACGCGAAACCCCCATTGTTTAGTTCCCAAGAAAGTCTGGTACTGATTTATCAACCCACTGAAGGGATGAAAGGTTGAGTCGCCCTTGCCCATCCCGGGATTTGAACCCTGGACCTGTGGCGGGGAAGCACGAAAAACAACCACTCTGCCACTTAGTTTCATGTAAACTATAGTGTTTATAATATATAGTTTTTATTAATGTATACTAATGCTAATGTAAATTGATCTCAGTATGGTGCAAATGTAATATAAGTTCTAATTTCCACTGAACATTATCTATCATTTGATTACTGATTGTTTTAATGTTATAAATCAGAGAATTATAAAATAGTTCAAGTATACGGATTTCTGCATTACATTTATCATCAATATGTAATTTCCATAGCTATATATAACGCAATTTTTTGTATCATTTGACTGTAATTAAATTATAGATTATTATTTATTAAGGAGAGGATTCAAATGATGCGAAATAAAGTAAAAAACAATAACAGATTTTCTTTATAAAATATAGCAGATTATTAAATAACTTAAAGTAAGGATGTAAGAAATGTGAAATACATAAAATGTACTACTAATCCATTAACAATACATAAATACTACCAATTTGCAAGTTTTGATTCATGTTATTGTATCAAATCAAATATCATTTATACCTTCACATTTTATCAAACAAGATATTATAACGAAATTGAATTTCATCATAAAATCATGACGACAGTGCTTTCCTTTTCACACAGAGTTTCAAAAAACATAAAAACATAAAATATACATTTCAACAATTCCATGCCTTGACCCGGAGGCAAATGTGCAATTTTAGAATTCCATGTATTCTTACAAGATTTTATGCGCTTCATCAGATAAAATTATCTGAAATATATCTTTAAAAAAGGAATCGAAAGGAAAGAAATAACAGTCCACAATCCTATATTATATCTAGAAATTCAAATTGAACAGGATTTATTAGAATTCACCTTAATCAAATCAAACTCTCAAAATTCGTTTAATGCTATTTCAAATAAATTCTTTAATGCAAGTAAATAATTCCATGTAAAAACTTTAAAAGGTTAGATACATAATCCCTTGATACTAAGAAATACCAAAAAAGTTTTAAAAGATATCCAGAGTAAGAGATAAATACATGTCCTCTTAAAGGATTTCAAATTTTCTTCATCGGTAGTCAGCATTAGATCGGAAATCAATGCCAGTAATTCTCATAGAGATATGGCACATTTAATTTGCGCAACTTTTACAGAACTTACACTAAAAGCTTTTTTCAAACATTCAAGGTTTAAAATCTTTGCAGACTTCAGCTTGCATTTAAATATATTTTCACAGCCAAATTTTTTAAGAAGTCAAATATTTAGATAGGAAGAGCTAAATATTGTAATATTTCGTTTTTCTGATCATAACTACTAAATAAATGAATCACTATCTCTATTCTAATTAAAGCGAAGATACTCTTAGTCAGTGATTCCCAAAGTGGTCTATATAGACCCCCAGGGGTCTATGACGACCTCCAAGGGGTCTACGTCAGCCAAAAACTAATTTGGGGGTCCATGAGGTGTAAGTGGGGGTCTATGATAGTGGCTCTTATTAAACTAGATCGTGACTTTAATTTTGAAAGAAAATTTATAACTAAGTGGAAAACAAATTTTACCTATTTAACAGATTTATTAACTAAATTTAATGAGGTTAATTTGCATTTACAAGGTAACAGAATAAGTATTATTAAAACAAGAACCATTTCAGCTTTTCTTTCCTGAGTTAAGCTAAAGAAGTATAATACTGGAGGTCCCGAAATTTCTAAATTTGTCACAGACAGTCTGTTAGAACGTTTTAACCTACGTTCAACATTTAAATACCTTTTATTCAGAATTTTAAATCAGGTTTGAGAATGCTTTAACTATGGCAATACCACAGTATATATATAGGCAATGAAATCATACGGTCATATTGAAAAAAAAAATTCACATTACAATAAGCACTAACGAAGATCTTAAAGTTTAGAAACGGATGCCAGCAATTTTGACTTTATAAAGTCAAACCTGTTCTTTGTCTCGACTTATGGAATATCGTAAGGAAGTCTTTTATTGCTTTTCCTTGTGTGAAGGAGTCTCATTGACGTTGCCAATCTCGAAGCAAAAATAAAGAAAGAAGGAAGGAAAGAAAGAAAGAAAGAAGGATGGAAAGAAAGAAGAAAGGAAAGAAAGAAAGAAAGTAAGAAAAAACTGGACAGTACTAACAGAGGAGATTTAAGGTTTAACCAGACATGGTTGATACCAAATGTTGAAAGTTTGATATTGTAATTTCAAGAGATTCCTCCCTCCCATTAAAATAATTTGTTATTCAGTTTATTAATTAACTTTCAATTTAGTTAATTAATATGAGATTTTTAAATTTTAAACACTATACTTCATTACAGTTCGAAATTTAGTTCTTTTAAAGTAGGAGTAGTAGTACCAGCTTTCAAAAAGACGTTTAAGTTGATAAATTTGCAAAAATTCAATAGTAATTAAGCAGGGGTCTACCGCAACAAAAAAGTTTGGGAACCTCGCTCTAAGTTAATGTTTTTGTGGTGATTGAAAGAAATTGAAAGAAAGACTATTGATTCCTATCTTTGACACTTTTAGGTAGCCTATTGAGATATTTTGCATTCAAAACGTAAGTAACTGTTAAATTTAGAGCACCTAGTTGTGGTTCATACATATATTTTAAAATTCACAGTTAGAAGTTGATTTAAGAACAAAATGAATTCCGAAACAGTTCCACTAGGCCTTCTTAAATTTCATTTTTAATTGTTTTTAAGACAAAAAAATTACTCATCTGAATTTATTTATGAAATTTATAATAATGTAATGAATAACAGAGCGTACGTGAGTGCTATGTACATCATGAATACGCCTAATATTTGAATTCATTACTTTCTCTATTTTCTCTAAATTCAAATCATACCTAATTGCATTTGATTTTATTTCATGAGATTCAAAATCAGTATGTTGTTTCATTACATTCAGATATTACTAAATTACAAATTTTTGTTTTTTTTTATGTTTAATTAAATAAACTTTACAAAAACTCCTACCCGTGCATCAATAAAGTATATATAATTGAGTTTATCCTAGTGATTTTGTAAAAATTATTTTTTAAATTTATTAAAAAAAATTTGAAAAATTAAACTTTTTTCATATACTTTTTTTAAACAAATATTGCTTTAAATATATATTACTAACATGTCTTAAATAACAAATCTAAAACCTTTTTTCAGATGATCAGTTGCTTATATTTAAAAAAAAGTAAAATATTTTTAGCATCTTTTCTTATTTAAAATAAATGCATAAAGCTACCTATATGAGAAAATTAAAAAATATTCCAGAATTTTAATTACTTTATTTAATAACTAGTTATAACTACATTAAATATTTAAATCATGATAATAATGCATAAAATGAGATTTTACATAGCATTAAGTTTTTTCAAACTATAAAATAGTTTAAAGGGAAATAAAAGCCAATAAAATATTAAATAAGTGTAGTTAGTTAAAATAAAATAAATATTTATCTTATTTGTCTTAGTAAAATGATAGCAATTAAAATATGCAGTAGTTTTATTTATGCCCTTTCATATAAAATAACATTTTGTTGCTTTTTGTGGATTAGCTCTAAGAAAAAGTTAAATTTAATAAATAACGTAGTAAAATTTAATAATTTAATAAAGTTAAAAAAAAAGAATTTTTTTTCTGTAACAGCTTTGGAATTTCTCAAACCTCACATTTAATTTCATTTTAAAAGTTCGAATGCTTAAATAACAAAAAATAAGGGAAACCATTAGACGCACACACAATAAATACGAATATATTTTGATGTTAAAAGTTTTTAAGTGTAAAATACATTGAATTACTTCAGTTCGTCTCATTATACAAGTACCTTGATCATAATTTTTAGACAGTTGACGATTAATAAAGTTTGCATGAAATTAAGATTGCGTGAGAACAAAATGAGAAAAATTATTGATTTTTTCAAACGATGGAAGAATGAAAGTAGGCACCCAATTTACCTGCATTATGCTATTTTTGGAGAGGTGTGTTGATTATAATGCAAAGAATTTTTCAAAGGTAAATCATTCTTCAGATTACTTAATTTTCTACTCTCAGATTTAACACACGGAACAATACAGATTTTATTTTTTAAAATCTTCAATTTTTATTATGATGCTCAATAAGAGAACTATACAGTAATTAGAAAGCATTTATTCAAAAATAAATTAAATTCCTTAATGAAAAGGAATGCCAAATTTTGATGGTTTCATTCTAAAGTTTTCTTCAATGTTTGGTACTCGCTTAAGATAAACAAAGTTTTTCTTTTTAACCTTAGTATCTTATACGCAGAATAGAAATATCCTAGAATATGCATTATCATGACATTTTATATTTTCTGGAGTTACGAATTACTTTATTTAATAAATACATGAGAATGTGTTTGGTTATACCAATGAATATAGAAACAAATAACGTTTTAATAGGTTGCGAAATTGAAAAAAACGTTGACTTTGCATTATACTAATATATATATATTAGTGTAATGCAAATATATTTATAAAATATATAAAATATAAGTATTAAAATATATAAAGTATATATATATATATAATATATATATTTTACATATTTATTATACATTAAAATGTTTTTTCCATAAAATATGAAACTTGATTTATATTACGCGAAATGCGTATTTCATCATTTAATGCAATCATTATTCTTTTCAATTTAGTTATCTTAAAAATAAATATGTATTAAAATAAAAGATTTTAAGTATTTCTTAATAAATTCGGATTGTATATATTCTAATTTGAATAAGAGTATTTCAATGTTTAAGATTAATCGTAATTTGTATGAAAATCCTCAAAGTTTTTTATTACATAATTTAGCTCTCCTCTATGATACTTATTATATGCCTTATGAAATACAGTGAAATAAATTTCTTGGAATATTCTCTTACAAAAAAAATAATTCGAACGAGCAGTTGTTTGCAATAAGAAAAAATAATCATTATTGACACCCTAATAACTTTCATTTTTCATCATATTTGTATTCGTATCTTGATTTCATACCTATATTACTTAAGTGCTTGAAATAAACAGTCCTAAATTTTTCTTTAAATATCTTTTTCTGAAACATTCCATCAAAAGATTCATAAAAACGTCCGAATCCTCAATAATATATCTCTTATTAGAGAACTTCTTGAATAAAAATACGGATTTAAGGCAAATTTCTTAGGAATTTTTTCGGTAAATTCTAAAAGTACGATTCTCTCAATTTCCAACAAAAAATGAGTTTAAATGAGCATTTTAAATGAGCATTAAGCCAAATTTAACCAAAAGAGTTTAATTATGTTGCATGAGAAAAAATATAAATTTCTGAAAACCAATGTCCATAAATTTATGTCTAGTAACAATGTAACATTTTATGAAATAATTATAATAATTGAAAAATATACATAAAATTATATAAAACAAGAATACATAAGGATTAAATAAATAGACTCAATTCTGTTTCAACACAAACTGCCTTTTTTTACAAGGATTTAGAAAAAAAATGACCTTTTTTTACATGACTTACTTTTATTCAACACGATCGACCAAAATTCTAAAAAGAAATTTTTGCTTACTTTTATTTTTTATAATTGCGACATTGGAGACAAAAAATGGAATTTGATTCCCATTCGTGAAAATTCTACGAATTTTAAATCCTCAGTATGACCTTTGATCTGATTTAAGAATATCAAGGTATCCAGCTCACGGCACCTGAAAGAATACAAAAACTAAGACTTGTACATGATGAGCAGTTATTAAACTAGTGCTTTGTACCTGTAATGATAATGCCAAAATACAAATGCAACAATTAATTATTAAAGTCTTCCTTACATCTAACTGAAACAGCGGCGCTACAGGAGAAATTCGGAAATAATTTCAGCAATGGAGCACCAAGTCGATAACTACGATATTTCTTGTGCAGCAATAATAGTCTTATGCAAATGTTTGCGTTTGTTGTCAGAAATTGACAACGAATAAAATATTTTCACCAGTAACTCGTATTGCTTTGCCAGATCTTTTTAACTGTAACTCATGTTCTTTGCCAAATGAAATAGAAACGTGGTTTTTACTTTTTCAAATGATAATTTAATTTGCATGATATGTGTACAATCGTTATGAAATATAATGTTGTAGACCCTAACATGAAAGATAATGGTTTGCATTGTATTATTTTTACGGATTTCTTAGGACTGGAGCCAAGCTTTTATTATTTAATGGATGCAATATATGTTTTGCACATATTCTTCGCGAACGTACCTATCGTTTAAAAAGAGTATTAAGTGTAATCACGAATTGAAACGTTAAAAAAATAAAGGAAAAGCCATAAGTCAGAAAAAGAGACATTAAGATATCCGACTGGTCGCAACAACTTTTTTTTTAAAGAAATGTAGATATGGGGACTTTTTTGTTGTTTTTAGATTTGTTTAGTACATTTTATGAAAAATGTGATAAAATTAAGAAGAGAAAAAGAAATTATTATTACTAAAATAGGAAAAAAATGGGTAAAAATAGACAAAAAATAACAAAAACGCGGCAACAAATTTTCAATTATTTAATTCTGATGCGTTGTTATGTTATTCTATTTTGAAGTGACCTTCAGGATAAGAGATATTTTAAGTTTTACAAAAACTAGAGTTCTTTATCTTTATTATTATATGAAATTGCTTAAAAAACAGTGATTGTATTCACATAAGAGGCAGTAAATTGTGTAATAAAACAGTGATTGATAAATCTGAAAGTTGTAACACTTCTACTATTTTACAGAACATACGCAAAAAATGTTAGTTAATTATTTTCAAAACTTTTTGAGCAATCGCTGGCCTCGTTTGAGTATTAAAAAAAACATTTCGAGTAAAACGCGTTGTAAAATATGACATCTTGCTTAAAAAGTAACGGCATCTGCTCCTACTAAAACACTTATAGTTTTTGTTCTAGTGAACGTAAAATAATAAATTTGGTATATTTATAAAGCTAATAAGATGTCCTATAAAATAAAATCATAAAAAAAAATTGTCAATTTTTGGCAAAATTCACAATTTTAGGGTAGTCGGATATCTTAATGGATTGATGTTTTAATTAACATCATGCCTAAATATAACACGAAGGTTATCGGTGATAAACCTCGTAATTTTGAATAAAAGGAGAAAACGGCCCTTGAGCGGACACCCCAGTTTTCAAACCTCCACAGGTGAGAACGTTGAGTCTCAATGCGCGTCATCTACTCCACATGGACGGTCTTCAGTGGCTAAACACCAAAAGCCCACGACTCCATAATGCTGACCACGAATTGTGAGCATTACCCCATCCATTGAAAATATCTCTCAAAATATAAACTAAAATACTGCATTAATCCTGGGGTGAGCAAATAGCGGCCCGCGGGTCACATGCCCGCATATAAAGTGATTTTAGGGGACCGCCAAGATTGTGAGCAAACCAAATAGACAGAAAATGTTCTCGATATATTTGGGTTAACATATATTAGTAAGCAAAGTTATCCTTACATAAAAATCAACAAGAATAAGTATAGATGCAAGTTAGCGGACATTGATTTGAAGGCTCTGATGAGAATTTCAACAAGAAATTCCACCCTTGATTTTAAAAAAGGTTTGGAAAATTGTGATAGGGTACATTTGTCTCATTAAACTGTTTCTAAAATTAAATGTTCTTACAGCTATAGATATGAAATTAGTGCACTGTAACCATTCAGATATGTCATTAATGGTTTAAGACTAAAATTGATCAACAAAATCTGGATGTTATAATACATTTAAGAACATAAAAACATCCCAATTACCAAGTACGGATACTTAGAAAATACATGATGAATAAAGGTAAACATTTAGAGGAAGAAATTAAAGCCAATTAGCTTAAATGTAATCCAGAAGTAGACAGCGAGTTGGAAAACCTCACCCATTGAAATCCAAGCTTTTTCTGGCGGTAAAAGCAGTGTAATGCAAGTTCATATTATTGTTTCAAGTCTGTCCATAACGTGGCGGCATCTACATTCCAGTTTTGAAAGTATAACGTGCACTACAGCACTAAATAAAATATATATGACTCCCATTATTTTACTTAATTTTTTATTGATTCTTACATGTGGTATAATCTAAATCTTTTCTAAGATACAAAGTCAACTAATGAATCCAATCATTTAAAAAAGATGTGACCTACCAGTATCCTCCACTTCCACAATGTAGCCCTAGAGCCAAAACAATTTCTTACCCCTGCATTAATATAAAAGTTCACATTATTTTATTTTCATCTAATTTCAATAGTAATGCATCTAAGAGAGTCCAAGATAAAATTTTACATTCAAGAAAAAGCATTTGTATGTAGCATCTCAGAAGACATTTTTAGCAAACCCTTAACAATTAAATTTATCAACAGACATAGAAATTAAACATCCAAGTTCACGAATTAAAACCCAATAAGACAGAAGATATTTTACTTTAAGGGAAATAAAGTACACATTCAACCTTATTCTTTTTCTGCAATCCTCTTTTAATGTATAGATTCATCGATTCAACATCTGAAATAATAGAGGAAATTTCAAGCGAAATCTATTAACGAAGCGAGCTTAAAGTTCGCGAAACACGATAAATTGAGAAGTAAATTGATGCTCGCATCCATTTATTCAAACATTCATTCAAATGTAACTTTCAGCGGGAATGAATCCTTTCATCCATTTCCTATGTAAATATATATATTTTGAGATTAAATATCCCATTCTACCATGTGGATGGAAATTCTACTTTGGTTACATGTTTGGATATGATTTGTTACTCTAAAATCTATTCTGTTTTGCTCTAATGAGTTTCAAATGTTAATTTATCCCATTTGTCTATATATATTTATAATTATTAAGATTTTTTTATTACCATATATTTAAAACTGAGTGTAGTATTTTCTATTATTTAGTATTTGATGTGATGTGTGTGTTTCAATTTTTAATTAGTTTTAGTTATTCTGGCTTTGTACTATCTAATATTAATTATTTGACTTAAAATGAATTCAGTAGCTTGGCAAAAAATTTTATGAATACATCTTTATAATATGAAATTTTTCTTTTAAACATAAGGCGTATATATCTACTCGTGCTATAAGTTCTGACACAAATTTTAAGTAGTTAAAATAAAAAATTTAGAATCGAATCTAAGACTAAATTTTCTTACAGTTTTATTTTACCTTTAAATTTAACATATTGCACCTTTTTTTCAAACTGATCACCTTTCAACTTCGTACGTGCACCTTTGCCACTCATCCATCGATTCCATAAACTACTTCCTCAGGAATTCCTATTGCTGCTCTCCTTAAGCAATGATTAAGGCTGTTCTAATTGGTATGCCGTTTTGGCACAGCTTTTTTTGCAATACTGGCCACAATTTATAGTCGAATGGATTAAAATCTATTAAACCGGGAGGGGTCACGCGAAGCACTGAGTCACCCCAGACTCACGACTCACCCCAGACTGTTTTTGGTTACCAATGACCTTGTCAGTATCCTCCTATATGACACTCTTCATGAGAATTAAAATGTTTTGTCACATCTCTCTCTCTCTCTCTCTCTCTCTTGGGATTAGTATTTGTCTTAAAATATTTTATACGAACAGACTTTATTTCCCTCCTATGAACGATTTAGCGGTTTTGATTGCTGTGATGTACGACTCCACTATGGTTTATAAGCTTAAATTAACAAAATATTTAAAAAGTTGAGCCTCTGCGGTCTCTATTGGATGAAGTTGAAAAGTCAGGAAAAAAATTGATCAAACAAGGAAGAACCTGATGTAATAATGAATAGTAATCATGATAACGAAAATAAATTTGAGAAAAGCGATGAATATGAAACGCTGGAATCAAAGGAATATTTTGCAAATGCTACCTATAGTATTCCGTCAAAAAAGGTATGAAGCCACAAGTGTACAAGATAAACAGCGCCCTGTCAAAAGGGCTCAAGCAAGAAAAAGTTCAACAGGCTTCTTTTTTGATCATCTAAGGACAATACAACTACAATAACTTAAATATAATCTTGCAGCTTTGCCTGCAAATATCATTCCTGTAATGGAAGAAAGAAATGACTGTGATTTGTTTCCTTTATTAAAGTCACACACATTTGAAACATTTTAGTTCAATTTGATTGGATTTTTTTTCCAAATTAACAGAAAAATTAAAAGGCCTTTAAAGTAGGTAAGTATATTTTTATTTTAAACTATTCAATGAAATTACAATTTTTATCCTGGACAATAAAAATAACTATAAAGAAAGGAGGGGATGACTGCTTCACCCCACGCGACCACTGACGTCAGTTTCGAGTGGACGACTTCTCCCGGGTTAAATTCGGCATATCCTGTTTCAAACACCATTGAATCACCTTCGTCTTATGAGTAGGAGAAGAAACCTGTTGAAAATTCCAATTCTTCCATCGAACAGGTTTACGTTCAGTGGCATCGCGATTGAATCTATATGTTTTACCTTCATAACTAACTCGCTACTAAACTATTACTGAAAACAGATGGTGAACTCTCTAAAATCATTGTTTTCTTCTCTTTAACATCTTAGGAAATTCTTGTTGATAGATTATACAATGTCAAAAATTTCCCCGTCGATTAACAAAATTCCTTTGTCGTCTTTATGAGGGTTCCGCCGTAACACTGCATTTGCTTTTAGGTGCCTCTGGTGCTTTAATTCTTTTTAAAAAATGGCCAGTCATTATTTGAAAGCCTCTTGGTATAAGATATTAATTTACTATGCAACACATTGTTCATTTTGGCACATTCATCTGTTTAGTAAAGAAAGTCATCTTTCAAAAAGGATTCTGACGAGATATCATCCTGACTGTTTGACAAGAGAGCTAGTGTTCCCACAGAGTGCAGGCAACCACTCATAGTACGGTCTGGATCCCTATTGGTCTCAAAAATCTCTTAATTGGCCGATAAATGAATAGCCTTTTGATGGCTAAATATTTAAGAGCTTTAAGTATCTCCGATTCTTCTTTGTTTGATGCAGAGAAATATCTGCAGCACGCTTCTGTTCGATATGTTCAAACTCTGGCTGATTTAGAACAACATGCGTGAAACACTACAATTTTTGGAAAATATTGCTGACTATCTCTGACGATACGAAATTTAAAATCGTCTGCTGCTTTTGAATCACACAAGAAGATCTGAAATTTTTGTATCAGAACTTTTTGCACGACTAGATATACTTTTATGGATTATTTGAATAAATGACAAAAGAATTAATCACTTTTCCGAGAATCTTTTTTAAAACGCCGAACCATGATTGTAATATTAATATGTACATTCTGTAACAAAAAACTCGACGCAACAAGTAGGAATTGCTTGATTGTAATGAAATTTTGTATCCAAAGACCATCAGACCGAATATGAAAATGGTTGAAATTTGGTGTCCAATAAATAAATAGCGGGAGGTCCAGAGTATCGAAACTGCGCATTCAGCATGTGTGTAGAAGAAGCAATTCTCAATCTGATGATTAAAATTTCTGTTGCATTTTGAATGCGATATCTTACGTCTGCTGTAATAATGCCTCGATGAAGGATTCGTGCAGATTACGAGAAGACGTCGGAGTTTGAAAGAAGTCGTTCGATCGGATTGAAAGGGACTGGATGGAAGAATTGAAGAATTGCTTGAGATATGGATCGAAGAGAGGGGATGATTAAACGATGCTGGCAAGAATGAATCAACAATGGCAGATATCAACATCAAAACAGCAGTAGTCGACAGAGGACCACAACATAACGGGAATACAAAGCGATTGTCAGAGCAGCTGCCACATCTCACCGATTTCATCGTTATCAAATATCCACTGTGTGGCCAGCATACATGTGACTTACATGACCCTCCACAGATGACTGAGAGAGCGGAATTTACAATCGCACCGATTGTTACCCGCTAATCTCTCACGTCTGTACACCGTCAATAGCGATTACAATGGTTCCAGGCTCAATAAACATGGAACTGCACTGAACTGGGACGTGTAGTCCTTAGTGACGAGACCCGTTTCAACTGTGTTCTGACGACAATCGCAGACGGGTCTGGAGACGTCAAGGGCAGCGTGGGAAACCTGCCATGAGCATCACACGCTACACAGGCCCACAAAAGAGCGTTATGGTCAGGAGCGACACATATATTGGATAGCCGAACCCCTTTGGTAGTAGTTTCTGGCACACTGACAGCATATCGGTATGTTGACGACTTCCTACAACCATTTGTGTTACCGTCCTTCTCGAAATCTAAGACTTACTTTTCAACATGATAACGTCTACCGCACACAGCACGTGTTTCTATAAATTGTCCTTGAACTTGTCTTACTCTTCCTTGACCAGCTTTGTCGTCTGATTTTTCACTCATCGAGAACATTTGACGCGGTATGGGAAGGCGATTACAACCATCCAAGAATATTGATGATTAGCACAAAATTTGGAGTCAGTTTAGAACAAAAAAAATTCTGCAGAAACCACCATTATCAACTATTTGGAAATTTTAATTGCTTGTTTTTCTATGTATGTTCTTCACATTCACTAACGTTTATCTCAATCGGGCAACTCTTTCCTCAGTGTGTCTTTCTTTTTTATAGTGTATTTGTAAGTCACTCATTTGCTTTGAGAAGATTCTTATTGAAACGAATTATTAAGAAAACTAATTTTAATTTGTCATATTAAATTGCATTAAAATTCTCTAATTTTCTAATAATGAGGAAGTTTAAAACTCCATAGATAATGACAACATTATATTCAAAATTACTTTAAACTACCAGTTTTGAATTATTCCTAAGTAGAAGCATACGAAAATAAATTTTTATTACTTTAACGATATAAAAATGATGTTTATGAAGCAAAAATTTAATTAAAATTGATTCGTCTTTTAAAGAATATTACTTAACAAAGCTGATATTCATAATTCATTACTTTAGCATAATTGTTTCAAAAATTGATGATATATAGACAGAATGAATAATTTTATATTTCCGTTAAAATTAGAGAAACGAATATTTCACTCGGTTTGTTTGTTCTCTTGATAATTAAAAGAGAGTTTTTAAGAAACTATTTACATAAAAATAAATGGAAATTTAAATAGTTCACCTGGGAGGCAACAGGGTTGATTAATTTGAAGTATCATTTCCGCCATCTAAAAGAGCTACGTGAGAATTAGGCGATTTTGTCCATTTGGGAATAAATATTTCCTCTCTATATTTTCAAAATATTTTTAAAAATATTGCAAAAGAAGTATTTCTATGACGGTTTCTTTCTGTAAAAAGAATTATGTACAATTAATGAGAATGGCACTTCACAAAAGATCAATCTCGCTAATTAAACAAGAAACTATCATTAGGGATTATTAAGACAATTTGAAGAATGGATGATAGCACTCTCTGAGGTGTATATTAAATATATTTATTATAACGATGCGTTAAATCATTTTTAAAAAGATTGTATTTTCTTGAAAATTGTTATCTTATAACTTCGTTTATTTTGCAGTATATATCTTTGCTTATGGATATTCAGAGACTATTTGTTAAACTGATTAAACATTTGTTTTTGAATTCCTCAATTAAGTACATCATTAAATTTATTTAAGTGTTAATCTTTAATTACTCTGTTTCAACACAAATCCCATTTTTGAAATTAATGTGTTTTCTGTATTTACATTTGCTTAGACAAACAAACAAAAATTACAGCATAGAACACTTTTGCTGCTTTTGATTAGAGCAACATTTTTCCATTTTGTGAAATACATTCATTTTTAAAGGAAATTTCAAAAAATAAATAACATAACATATTTTAAATGAGAAATATTAATTTCTAAAATAGTTACAAGATACACTCACATAATAAACATTAATTTCTCCATCTATAATATGCTTTTTTTAATAAATACAATTATCTTTAATAGAAAGTAGTTAAATAAGATAAAATATAACTTTAATATATATATATATGATCCGAAATAACTTGGCAAAAGTTATAAGTAAAATTTAATTTGCATATACTGATTTTGATTACTTAGTTCAATTTTATAAATAAAAATTGTTAACTCGAAAAAAATTTATAGTATTTCGTAATAAAACTTTTATTTTTATTTTCAAACGTTCTGTAGTGTTATATTTGTCCTAATGCCTACCACAATCTTATATATTCGATATAATAGCGAGAAAAGCATGTAGAATTTGAACATGCTATAAAATCACTTAAAATCTTTAGGTTAAAAATACATGTGAAACTTAAAAACATAAGTGCAATAAAATAAACTTAATAATAAAAATAAATAAACTTAATATAAATAAATTAAATAAAAAATAAATAAACTTAATATAAATAAATTAAATAAAAAATAAATAAATAAATAATAAAAATAAATAAACTTAATATAAATAAATTAAATAAAAAATAAATAAACTTAATATAAATAAAATAAATAAAAAATAAATAAACTAAATAAACTTAAAAAAAAAAAATAAATAAAAAATAAAAAAATAAAAAACTTAATATAAATAAATTAAATAAAAAATAAATAAACTAAATAATAAAATAAATAAATAAATAAATAAATTAAATAAAATAAATAAACTTAATATAAATAAATAAATAAAAAATAAATAAACTAAATAAACTTAAAATAAATAAACTTAATATAAATAAATTAAATAAAAAATAAATAAACTAAATAAACTTAAAATAAATCAATGCAATTAGCAGCTTTAAACTAAAAGAGTAAAGAAATTTGATTTCAGTATTTAAAGGTGAAATCACATATTTGTGTAAATACATGCGGTTATTTATTACTTCGGATTTCTTAAAAAAGGATATTTTTCCATACAACTATTATTAATGGCATACAACCATATAAATATGTACATAAGAACGTACCTCTCTCTCTCCGTTTCTCTCATTGTCATATATATATATATATATATATTAACAAAATCAAAATGGATAACTAATAAATCCCCAAACAAATATGAGCTAAATTACTTGGACAAATAGCAAGAACTAGAAAAATGGAACTATTAAGAAAATATAAAGAAAGAGTTATTAGAGACTAAAATGTATAACTATTATCTTTTTTTAATCTGTCACTGATTTAGGAAAATGATATAGAGTTAAACATTGCCCATAACCTTCCAATTTAGCACAAATGTTCGGCGTACTAGTACAAAAGAACGGTATTAAAAATTAGGCTTAAGACTACGCGTGGAATGAATAGAAAACCATATTAAAAAATGGAAGAAAAATGAAAGTAGAATTTTCCTTGAAAGAGATAATTATATATAATTAAAATTTAAAACAAAAGAACAAAAAACATACCTAAATTTGTACCAGCCGTATATATTATATACAATATATATATATATAATATATAATGTATAATATATAATATAAATATATATATAATATAATATATATATATATAATATAAATATATATATATAATAAAATATGTATAATATATATATATATATATATATAATATAAATATATATATATATATATAATATATAATATATATAATATATAGATTTTATCACAACATATAAAAGCTTTCCATCGGTTTCAAGAGTGTTGGATCTCCTGGAATAAGCTCTGTGAACAGAAGTTTTAAAATCTTTTTGGAAGAATCTTTTACTGGGTAATTCTTTTGATATTTTTCTGCTTAAACATTTTGGAGAATTTTTTGCTTATAGTAGTCGGTTGTTCTTTCATATTTCTATGAGATTTTTTATACTTTGGATTTTTTATACTTTGCATTTTTTATACTTAGAATTTTTATACTTTAAATTTCTATTTATTTTATTTTGGTCTTTCCTACCGAGTTGCAAAGGGAAGGTTGGCGCCTTCAAACTAGTTTAACCCACTTATTCGGTCCTAAGTCCGATTGACTCGCTAGGTTCTTATTTGTTTTCATTAGATTTGATCTTAATTTTTTTTTCTTTCTGTTATGTTCTATATTTTATATAATTTCTTCATATATATATATATATGAGAGCAGTGGCGTGTGGTACGATTTCTGGTAATTAACTATTGGTCATTTGGCCGAGAACGGACGTGTATGTAGAGTATGTTGGGCTGAAGAGGAATCATTTTCTAACAGTATAATTAATTTTTATTATACTTAGAAGCCGGGACAACATGTTCGTTTTACATGACGAGGACAAGAAGTGGGTTATTTTTTCATGAAAACGGTGATATTTATATCAAGTAGCAACTGAAGTTCCAAAATTCATATGACTTCCATAGACGAATCTTGTGTTTGTTAAAAAGACTTTGTACGAGGTGTCTTATGTAACATTATTTTAAATACGCTGATGACGTTGTAATTTTTTAAGAGAAAAAGTTAAGGTAATATCCCGTTAGGTGGGTAAATTGCAGTTAATTACTTACGTGCGAGTCCTCAAGGGTCATGACTATTACAAATTGAAAAGTGCTTTAAGATTAAATAACGTGAATTATTATATATATATATATATTTACATTTATATAATTTTGCTAAAGTTAAACTGTGTCCTAATAAATTAAGGTACGAAATCATTTAATTTAATCTTATACTGGAATCAAATCAAATGCCGTTTTCAGTTGCAAAGTAAAAGAAACCACTTAAATCTAATTGATAGTATAAGGAGATTTGAAGCAGATTGCTTTCTTGGCGGTCAAATAGCTTTGACACCGAACTATGAGTCTAAATTGGGATGACTGATTTAAAGGCGAACAAGGCTTGTCTAGCCTAATGTCTGACCATAATAATTTGCGTCTTCATTAGGAGTCTAATCAAATGTTTGTCTAATTAAGATTTAAACTTGGATATACCATGTCTATTTGGGTTATCTAAACAAGACATACATCTTTGAGATCTAGCATCAAAGGAATAATTTAGAAATCTCCTCGATTGGGAAATATTCCACCTCGAAAGAAACTCTGTGAAAAGCTTAGTTTGTATAATTTACTTGCTTGCAAATATTTGAAAATAGTTTTCTGCTTCAATAGAAATTAATGCCAATCATTCTCTAAATATTCTATAAGTGTCATATCATACAGACCTATGTTTCTTTAATAGAACGCATTAAAAGTTTCGTTTTACATTACTGAATAATTTTGCAAAACAATGAAAAAAATTATTTAGTCTTACAAATAATCGCAACATTTTAGAAAAGATCTTGAGTCATACTTAATATATATTCCACCACATTATCAGTTAATGATAAATTTCTTTCTAAATAATATGGTTTATTTTTTTTAAAATAAAAGAGTGTACCACCACCCCACATGTATAATCAAATATGTAGGGTTTAGCTTTTATAATTCAAATTGATTTAAAAGATAATGAAAGTAATGATAAATACTAATTTTAAAAATCCGGGGTTTGCCTAAAATTAAATCATAAAATCGAAAATATGTTTTGTTATTTGAAGAATAATTTTTCAAAATCTAAGGAAATACTTTTTTAATTCTTACTTTTATATATTGCACGTTATTTTTTACAATATGTAGTCTTTTAACTACTGAAAAATTTTACGAAAGTATTTTATAAAAATTACAAAAAGGCTATTAAGATAAGAATACAAAATACCCCAATAATCTAATATTTTAACTACCTTTTTTCTTCAAGTGAATGTTTAGTCTCTTAATATTTAGTTTCTTACTATAAGTATCAGATATTTTGCTTCGTCCAATAATAATTTTTCTTTCAACAGGTTTTTTCCCCTCAAAGTATGCTTTTGTTAATCTCATGTATATCTTTGTGTTGCATTCAATAAGAAATTGTTTATGCAGTGCACATTTTCTCCAAATTTATTGTTTCTATGTTCATACATTTTCAAATTAGATACATTAAACTTGTAGTGACTTAACTTTTGTAAGTGTAATTTTCATTGAAAGCATTTAGAAGTCTCACGGGTGTTAATTTTGTCTCAAGAGCTGAAAATGTAAGCAATTTTCAAAAAGAGGCAATTCTTTCAAATTAAAATTAGATGATTTGATTCTTTAATGTGTTTTTATAAAGGAATGAGGTTTCAAAAAGTGCGAAATATTTAAAATATTATCATAATTTTAAAAATTATAAATATATGAAAAAAGAAACATTTCTGTAATAAATATTGAGTAAATTTTACGTTGTGCATGTTATAAAGAATTTACGTCCCTTTTCCCCTGTGACCCGGCTAGAGGTGTGGGAGGAGCTAAATGATCATATGACGGAAGGAACTTCAATTATTTTATTATCACTATATTCATCTTAGACACAAACAACACTTTAATAAGATAACTTTAATCAATAATATAACGGGAGAGAGACGAGATTGCGTTGGGGAGAATATATTTAATCATGCAGCTCTACTTTTAACATAACTTTATACAGAGCTTACGTATTTAATGTCTGCTTATTAGTTTAACTTACTAATCATCGGCTTGATTTAAGCTCACAGTACCTGAACTCTTGCAATCTTCTCTTCTCTTTACGTTGACTTTAACACTTCCCCAATAGTTAATCTAATCAATTTTTTTATTTTCCAACTACTGGCTTCTTACACTGTTTACGTATAAGTTTCACTGCCAATTTACTTCACTTCTAATCTATTCACAATCCACCATCTCTCAATCTCGCGAATAAAGAATATACATGTTAAAAATAATTTGCATGTCACGCCTTCTGCCCTTCGGAGAAAGTTGGTTGAAATTGCTGGCCTAAAAAAAACTCCCCAGAGGTTGAGGGAAGGACGCGTATAGATCCGTCACAATGTTATTTATTTTCTAATTAGTACCCTTTGATGTATATAACTTAATATGATTATAAAACATATCATGATCTTCCAAAACCCTACCTAATTTTAGTGTTATATATCTTTAGTATTTCAAAGTAGTTAAAAAATATTGAAATTTTTTAAGCAAACTTAATTTTTTTCATTTTATTTTTTCAAAAAATATGATTTTTTAAAATTCTGTTTGTATAAAAACAGCTTCAGTGTAATAAAGATGTATGTAACTTTATAAATCAACTAATTGCTAGTAATTCGAGATGTTATTTTAGGAAAAATCGCATACGCAACGTAAAACTTAATTAATATTTCTTACATAAATGTTTCATTAACCGTATTTTTTTAAATTATATTAAATACCTAAAACTTTTACAACGAAACTTAAGCAAATTTCTTCAAATAGCTCATTTGAAATATGAAGTTTGTAAAATTATATTTTAAGGCATTGGGTACAAGAGAAATAATTCTTTGCTCAACGGTTTAATCTTTTTTCTATTTTTTATCTGTGTAGTCCGTATTCTCTGTAGTCCAACTCATAAGTAAAACAAAGCACTTTTGTGTGTTGGCATGTTTTTATTCTTCTTTATTTTCATAATGTTATCTTTCAGTGTAACAAAACAAATATCTTTTGCCATTACTGATTGGCTTACAACAGACTATTGTAGTAGCCAAAGCTAAAAATATAGCTTACCTAGACACCTGATTTTAAATCTAAAAATGCATTGTATGCTTTTGTTGATACAATAACTAGCAGTGTATTGTTTTTGTTTCACCATTAAACTACTATGGAGCCATTATTAAGAGAACTTGATATATTAAATGAAATATAGAATGCAAAATTTGAAACGAACTAAACATATTTATAAAATTGTTACTGATTTTATGTTCTAATAATTACGTGTGCGTGTGTGTGTGTGTGTGTGTGTGTGTGTGGTGTGTGTGTGTGGTGTGTGTTGTGTGTGTGTGTGTGTGTGTGTTGTGTGTGTGTGTGTGTGTGTGTGGTGTGTGTGTGTGTGTGTGGTGTGTGTGTGTGTGTGTGTGTTGTGTGTGGGTGTGGGTGGTGTGTGTGTGGTGTGTGGTGTGTGTGTGTGTGTGTGCCCTTGCTTGCGTGAACGTCTATTTTTCCTATTAATGTGTACAATTTCTTAAATTCCTGAAGACAACTATATAATATAATTCAGTGTCTAGAGAAATTAACTTATATAAATATCAATCAACCATTTAGCAGTCTACAGTTAATATATTCGCTTTAAAATATATATATTAACACAATTTTTAGTAAAAAAAATGCTTTGTTATGATTTTTAATGTGCCAGAAATATATATTATTTTAAAAAGAAAGTTTTGCCCCTCTAATTGGTAAAATGTTTCATTCTTATTGAAAAACAATTTTTTTTCAAAGAAAAAAATACATTTCGAAAAAGACTAATAAATTACGTATCTTTGTTCATAATATGTTAATTGTTTCAATTTACACATTAATACTGTAACTAGTAAAATAAAATAATTACAAAATCTATCAAAATTCATATCACAGTAATCGCTAACTAAACATTCGATTTCAATTTCAATATTAATTGTTGGTGTTAAAATAGTACAAAAATATTAATAATGGTTCTTCCAGAAATAACATTCTAGAAAACTGACTCATTTAAAAAAATTATTGAGCATAAGAGCAAAGATTCATTTAATTTCACAGACATGATTAAAAATTAATAACAAATTTTTTCTCTAGCTGTTTAAGAATAAAATTTCCGCCGAAGAAAATCATTTGAACTGATCCAAAAGATTTGAATTTTGAGAACGAATTACATTCCCTAAAAGCCGGAAACGAAGTAAAAGATTGAAATTTTGAGAACGCGCATTATTAAAACTCGGTTGAAATCGACGTGAAGCGTTAACACAACTCAACTCTCTTCATTCTACAAAACACTGGGGATGATAAGATGTTCTGATTGAACTTCGATTGTTCCCCAA
>BMAO01032261.1:0-22407 GCA_019973975.1 Trichonephila clavata | reverse complement strand
ATATATATATATATATAAATGTATAAGTATTTTTAACTGATCGAATTCGGAGGATTTTTAAGCAAGTCGAAAAGGCATGATGATTGAATGAATTGGATTAAAAGTTAAAATGGCGAATACTTTAATAAGCAAGTTTTAAACTGTAATTCTATTTCAAAGCTTTCTTTTTCATTCAAAGTTGACTTTGCTTATTGTAGAATCTAAATTAAAATATTCTTTTTTTTTTAAATTCCTTAATATATATATTAATGCTATAATGATTTCAATAAAAGATAGATTCACACATTTTTCATATACATTTGTGGAATTTTTACCGCCAAAAATTAAAAGTCTTTTCATAGTTAATGAATAGACGTGTCTCTTTCTTTTAACCATTCGTCCTACCGTATTTACTCAAATCTAAGCCGCACTATTTTTAGCGCGTTTTTCACGTACTGTAAAAAAAGCGCTATTAGGAAGCCAATTTCGTCTTTGTCTCTTCGTTCCATATTTTGTCGTACCTTTTTCTCAGCCAATAAGCAATCGATTGACCTCGGGTTTTCGGCATTGGGTCGCATTTGTGCCCTAGATGAGCCGAATCATATTTAAATTTTCCCATTGTTTTCCCGAATTTTGCGAGTTTTATGCCTAGACAAGGAGTTAAGTCACCTTGTCCGGGCCTTTGTAGCTTCTGTAAAAAAAAATTTTTTTTTTTTTTTTGCTTTTTTTAGAGTGCTGATACAAATTTGTGTCATTATTTCTTTTCAGCTCAATAGTAGTACATTTAGAGGAGAGGTACAGCACTACTTTCAGTTAGTAAAAAGTTCATTAGTTGCATTATTTTAAAATACAACATGTGAAAAACGCGCTAAAATTACTTGGCCATGCCAATGATTGATATCTTGTTTCAGTCTTAATGCTACTGAATTGGGGTGCCGCTTAGAATCATTGACACAACATTCTTTTACGAAAACATTCTGAGAATTAGGGGGGCGGCTTAGATTCGAGTAAATACGCTAATTATTTGGACATTTTTTTTGTTATAAAGTGCTTCGACTATTAAATCATATATATTTGAATATTAAGTTAACACAGTTTTATAACCTATTCTACTTTATATTGCTTTTTAATTTTATTTCATTTTGCATTACAGTTTTTCTTTTAATGATTCTATTCTAAAATTGGCATCGCTCGTACTCTCTTGGTCAATGAAAAAGTCGTACCTGTTAGAAATCGCACCCCACAACATTGAAACTTAGCAAATCTGAATTTCCGAGATATCGCGCATGCGCATTCATGCAGCAGAGAAATCTTACTGGCGCGGGTATAACTATTGGCGTCTTAAAGACATTAAAATGCGAAACGCACTGATGGATTCATTAACGTGCACGGAAGATGAATAATGCCTATCATACTCCAAAGATGAATATTTGAATATTCGACTGACTTTTATAGCTCATCATTTAATTAAAAATCACAAGGGGGTCAACATATCGTATAGCCAGAATCAGGATCATACCAACAATTCTATCAGGCAGTATTGGCAACAGAAGACATGCAAAGAAAGTAAAATATGGTGAACCGATTCAAAAAATACCAAACAAACCATTAGAAAGGACAAACTAATCGTTTACCTGATACACATCAAACCAATGTGATGATTCCATTATTTATTTTAAGAAACTTGTGCGGGTATGAAAACCGTTACAAACCACTTCCAAGAAGTGAGATCCCAGCGTCTTTAACGCCGACACAACCAAGTCTATACTTTCAATAGTGCTAAGCGAATCTCATATCTTTTAATCGACAGTTCAAGGATTAATTATAAACCGTACAAATTATCATGATAAGAGTTTATTTTTGTATTTATTTTTATATGTGACAAGCCCATTGGGTCACTGGTAATTACTAATTATGTTCTTAACTTACAATTCTTGAAAAAAATTATAAAATACATTGTGTAGTACTGATACATTTATAAGTGTATTTTAAAGTGTAATTGTGTATTTTATTATGTCAAAATGTATTTTTTTGTTTACTTTCAGTAAATTAAAATTTTTTTATAAACTTTTATTTTTGACTTTTCAATATGCACGCGCCACCCTCGTAGAAATATTATGCTTCTCTACAGGGGCGCGATCCACAGTTTGAGTGAGAATATTAACGTCACACTGTTCAGCTACACGAGGGCTTTTTGCGGCGGACCTCATAATTTTGAACCATGGTGAAATGACGAGGATGACACCTGAGCTGGCATTTAACTACCACACCAAAGGGGGGAAGTTTGAGCTCTCGATAGATTTAGCGTGGGCATCGCTTCCCTATACGGTGGGTCTTTAGAGGTACTGGGCTCGAACTCATGACATGCCAGCTACGATCCGATACTTTGACCACTAGGCTACCTCAGCCACTCCGCAGTTTGAGAAACGCTGCCTTTATAGCATTGATTCGTGCAAGAGGTGTCATTTCACAACCCTTGTATAATATTTAGTAACAGGGGTAGGTGTGTGCGTGTTTTTTTTCCCTACACATATGTGGAAATCTAGGTCCATTGAAGCTGCCTACAGTCGCATTACATATTGTGCATTAATTTGTTTTTGCATTTTTGTTGCCACATATGTGTGTGTGTGTCGAGAGAAATGTTTATAACGTAAATGCGTTGCTCAAAATGGCATTCAAATGTTTATAACTGTGTATGAAACTTCTATGTATTCTACAAATTTCGCAGCTTAAAATTTAGAAGCTGTTCCTGTTTAAATGTAAGTTTTAACGTTGAATCAATTGATATGTCAATAAATTGTCCCCCCCCCCTTTATTGGTAAGCCTTCTGATTTCTGCATTCTAGCTTAGTTTTCTCCTCTGCGAAATATTAGTTTACATGTGTTAGGTGTGTAAAACATTGTACGAGTATAAAATAATTTTGTGGAACCCTGGATCACACACATAAGCAACAGAATGCTTATAAACTAGATAGTACATATAAAGAAAGAATGTTTTAATATTTTTTATTATAAAAACTGCAGGAAATTACTGGGGGGGGGGGAAGCTGTCCGGCGCCGAATATCTGTTTTAAATTTCCTCGTGAGTCGTGATTTTAGGTACTCTAGCGATTATATAAAAACTCCATAGAGAACATGAATCTATTTTGCATGTCTATTTACTCTTTCTTTTCAAATTTTTATTTTGACTTGTGGAGCCCCTGAGTATGCTTGATGCTCGTGGAACACAGTTTGAAGATTGAAGTAGTGGTCGTATTGGCATTGTGAGAAAGCACTGAGGGGGGGGGATGAGATATGGGAGGGCGACCACCAATGTTTTAAGAAACAGAGGAAACAAACACGTTTCTGCACCTTTTTTTAAAGTAAATCAGTGGGCTTCAAACTGAGTTCCACGGAACCGTGGGGTTTCATAAGGCTTGCCCAGGGGTTCCATGAGTCACATTAAAAAATTTTGAAATGAAATTTATAAATATGTATGCAAAAGGGATTCATGTTCTCTGAAGTTTGTATAATTACAAGTATCTATATATATATATATATATCTCATCTTATTCATTAAAACCAAAAATTTTAGTTATATGTAATATCTTTATTTTGCAATACCTTTAAATTTTTTATATTATGATATAATAAAAGAATATTAAAACATTTTATCTTTATATATATACTTTCTACTAAATTGTGAGTGTTCCATTGTTTACTATCTTAGGTTCAACGAGATAATTTTGCATTTGTTTGTTAACACGACATCTTGCAAAACTAAATAGTTTTCTAATGGAAAGTATACATTTTTTTGGATTGGGGGGGGGGAACCACCTATAATAAAGAAGAAGCAACATATCAACATATTTTATATTAAAATCTAAGCAAGAACAGTTCGTGAATGGTTTGTTGCAAATTCTTGAGTAAAATAAACAGTTTTTCTTACACAGCTGTAAACATTTTAATGCCATTCAAATCCCAGTTACCAACAGGGGCGTAACTACCAACGTATCAATGATAAGGGGCCCCAAAATGCGCAAGCAAAAAATCGTAAAATATTAAGGGATCCAGAAAAGAGCCCCTAAGGAATTTTGATACAAGGCCCGCTCATAACTAGCAACGCCATTGGTTACTAAACATAATGCATGAGTAAGTGACACTTGGATCACAGATTAATATTACTAACTAGCTGCAAGGTCCGGTGTTGCACGGGCTTTCTCGTTTAAAATTTTCCCTTCCTTTCACAAAATCACACTTCCAATATTCTTTTTCAAAATTACTTTGACTTCGCTTCTTTACCCTCCGCTTAGCACGGGCTTTTACCGAGTTTATAACTTAGTTCCTATGGGAATTTCCTGTTGCCCTCAGGACGATAGCACTTTATGTGTGTGTATGTGCGCCCGCGCAAAATGTGAGTGATTTCTATAACTATGTCATTAAAATTCTCTTTTCCGAAAGTTATTTACTTCTTTTCATTTGAGACAGGTTTCTTTCCCCTCCATTTAACCCGGCGTTGCACGGACATATTCGAATGCATAACATATTGCCATGGAAACTCCCCTTCCCTTATCGGGGTCAGAACTTCCTGGTGCGTTTGATTTCTATATTAATGTCATTACAGTTCTCGCATTTTTTAAATTTCTTCCATATCTTACCGATGTCAGACAGGTTTCTCTGCTCTCTCTATAGCCCGGCGTTATAGTGGCTTTTTTGAGTGTGAAACTATTTCCTCTCCCCACCCCCAGATTTATTTCCAAATTTCGATCAATGACCTATAAAAAACAATATTGCTTTAGCAAAAAAATAATAAATTTAAAGCAATAAAAAGAAAACGATTCTGATGCTGGGAGTAAAACAAAAACACTTTCATCATTTTTAAATAATAAATAAATTCTAAGAATCTAAAATAATAAAATATAGATTTCAGATTTTCATTTAATCAATCAATCGTTATCTACAGTTAGCTTATAATTGTCTCTAAAACGTATTTCTATCTAAAATAATAGACGATATATACTTTTATTAACATATAATTAATTTAGTAATGAAATAATGTAAATACTCCTTTGGTTTTAAAAAAACATATTATACACTAGCTTTTTTACCCGCGGCGTGAGTGAGAGAATATTAACGTCGCACTGATTAGCAACACGAGGGCTTTTGGCGACGGCCCGCGTAATTTTGAACCATGGTCAAGTGACGCGGACGACACCTGAGCTGGCACCCCCCTCTCCTAACTACCACACCACACCAACGGGAGGACGTTTGAGCTCTCGACAGATTTAACGTGCATCGCTCCCCTACACGGCGGATCTTTAGTGGTACAAGGATCGAACTCATGACACGCTAGCCATGATCCGATGCCTAGACCACTCGGCCACCGCGGCCTTTTTACCCGCGGCTCCGCTCGCGTTAATGTCTTTAAATAACTGTCGAAGTCGTAATCATTATCATTAGAAAGTAATATAATATGGTAATTTTTTTATTGCTTGACTGGAACCGATAAAATTTAAAAATTCTAAAATTGAGCATGGTTTTAAAAAAAACTGAAAACGTAATTTATTATAATAATTAACAACAAATATTCAATAACTTAACCTATTAATATTTTTAAAAATCGAAAGTATCTACGTTTAATATATAATTCCTCTTTAAAAGAACTCAAAACAGAATATTATTCTTAGATGCTACTGTATACCATATTATATGTTCTTCCGTCAGTTGCAAACATGTGAAGATTTGGGCATTGGACACACCGATCAGGCTACATATAGTTAGCCATGGGGAAAACATTGCTTTTCCAAATGCACCCCTGCTACCTGAAATGTTAGCTTTGTTAATAGCAACAGTAAAACTGGAAATTGAACTTGTTTGAATTGAGACGGTAGGTCAGTGGGGATACTTGGAATTCGAGGTATGATGAGACTATCCCTTTTCATGACATTTGTTCAAATATTGGCACCAAGTATATTCCGCATCAGTTTTGTGATCCAAAGCCTGGATCCTTTACATAGTCGAGGAGCACCGAGATTTTGCATAACTGGTACATTAGTTTTAACTTAAGTTTATGTGAGGGTACACCCGAAAGTTCAAGTGAATTGAAGAACTCCGTGGGACATGAAGTACTTTGTTCTTTATCCATGATTCTATTCATTGATAAATGTTTCTTCATTCCCCCCCCCCGCCCTCCCCCGTACGTCGTTTGAATTTTTAATGTTGATTTTATGGACAATGTCATTGTTAGGCGATAATATTGATCTCACGCGCAACCACTGATCCCTATTTAAATTTTGTTGCAAGCCCGGGTAAATTTGAGCAATAAGATTTACATCATTTTCTCCTGCATTACAAAATTCTCTGAAAGTAAAATATAACCTCCAGCATTTGCGTCCAAACATCCATAACCGATTTTCTATTGCGTCTGTCAGCCGTGAACCCAATTCATACTAAAAAAAACTAAACTCATCAGAGCAGTATCAATTCACCATTTTATTCCAGAGAAATCTATCTACTACATTCTTTTGGCTCCTTGCCAAAGGCAAGATACACAAGCAGCTCGTTTAAACCATTACATCACCAATGAGTAATATAATAAATCTACCGCGTGACCCTGACACCTTCCCCCCGAGAGTCATATTAGATCCGAAGATCAAATATGGCTAAAACAACCTAAGGGTCACACGTTACATCCACAAAAAAACACTGCTTAAGCACTATCTTGAGATTATACACTACATAAAAAACCAACACATTAAATTTTACACAAATATACTACTTAACTTAATCATCTAAAAATAAAGTTTACAGTTCAATTATTCTTAAATTCTTCTAAAAGTTCTTATTTACCTACGGTTTACACTTACAGTCTGGATAGCGCATCTGCATTAACTAGTTTTGATCCTTTTATGTGACTTCAATGTCATGGGCGTTGAACTGCCAACGCTCACCGCTGTAATCTCGGACATTGGGATGCAGCACTAGTAAGAAACACTAGGGGATTGTGATCGGTTAGTAAGAATATGCTCCACACAGTAAAGTTTCAAATCTTTTCAGAGCCCAAATAATAGCATACGCTTTCCTCTCAATTGTTGACCACTTTTGTTGGCTTGGATTCAGTTTCTGGCTCCCGAAAGCTATGGGATGAATGTTGTCTTCTCCATCCGACTGACCTAGACAACATCCGACCGCCGTCTGAGATGCATCCGTATGCAAGTAGTACGGGTTCTCTACGTCTGGGACTTGCAATTCTGTAATTCCACATAGTGGCTTACAGAACTCCTTGAAAGAAGGAGAATGCTTCAGAATGCTTCCAGAATGCTTCAACTCCTTAAAAGCATTTTCAGCCTCCTTGCTCCATGGAATCTCATTAGGGACTTTCTTTTTCGTGAGCTCCGTCAATGGTAGAGCAATTTTTGCAAAGTTTGGAATATACTGTTTATAAAAATTGCATAATCCTAATGCATAATCCATAACTTCTCAGTTGCCTCTTGGTCGTTGGTGCCTCTAAGTTCTGAATCGCTTTTATTCTTTCTTTGTCCGGTGAATGTCTACCTGAACCAATGACATGTCCTAAGTATTTAACTTGTTGTCTTGCAAATTCACACTTTCCTAAATTCACTGAGAAGTTAAAATGTTCCAATCTTTTGAAAACTTCTTCCAGATGATCTAAATGTTCTTCCCATGTATCAGAGAATACGGCTAAATTGTCGGTATACGCGCATGCAAAGCCAGATATAGTTTGGACCACTTTAGACATGGCTCTTTGGTAGGTTGCAGCAGCGTTTCTTAACCCAAATGGTAATACATTCCACTGGTACTGCCCTCGATGAGTACGGAACGCTGTTAGATGTTTGCTGCTGTCTTCCATTGGCATAGACCAATATCCTTTCAACATATCTAGAACAGTAATAAATTTTTTCTTCCCTACTAAGAAATTCAACTCCATCATTTTCTGCATTGGATATGCGTCCGGTACGGTAAGAGCATTCAAACTTCTGAAATCTATGCCTAACCTAAGTGTTCCATCCTTTTTATGAACACATACTACTGGGTGTGCTATTTCTCTTACAACAGGTTCAATCAGACCTAACTCTAACAATTCGTCTATCTGTGCGTCTACTTTCCTCTTTAAGTTTTCCGGTATCTTATAAATTTTGGGTTTTATCTTCTCCCACTCAGCCTTCAATTTTATCACGTGTTCACCAACTTTAGCTCTTTTTATTTTTCCAGAAAACAACCTTCTGTGTCGATGTAAAAGATCTTTTAGTTGATTTTGTTGCTTCTTAGATAGGTAATCCAACTTCACTCTGTCCAATGCTTCATCATTCTTCTCAGCTGCAGGAACTGTTGGCGTTTCATATACCTCACCAAATTCATCATCGATATCATAAATAACTCCAACCGTTTGAAATCTCGCTTTGTATTCTCTAATTTTGTTAACATGCAGTAATCTTAAGTTACCTCCAGGCATCCGCAAATAATATGAATTTGCTTTTACTCTTTTAACAACTTTAACTGAATCTGTCCATCTAGAATATAGTTTATTCGTTGAATCAGGTATCAAAACAAGCACTTGATCCCCTGGTGCAAATTCTCGATGTTTCTTTTGCCTGTTATAATATTTAGCGTAGTTACCTTGTTGCACATCACTTGTTAACTTTGCCTCGCGGGTTGATACTTCTAATTTTTCTTTTAATTTTTTCAAATAACTTTCTACTGATCCCTTCATATTCAGAGGTAATAACGTGTTTCCAGTCCAAATTGACTTCAATATAGACAACGGACCTCTTTCGGCTCCCTTCCATACATTAGCAGAAAAGGTGGTATACCGGTAGTTGCATTTGGAACTTCCCGATAAGCCCATAGTAAAAACGGTATATGCCTATGCCAACCTCTTCCTTCCTCTCTAATAATATGATGCAACATGTTCTTTAGAGTCTGGTTCCATCTCTCAATTAACCCGTTTCCTTCTGGATGGTATGGTGTCGAAAAACGTGGGCAAGCTCCTAAAATCTTCAAAAACTCTTGCGTTAAACTTGCTGTAAAATTTGTCGCATTGTCCATTACGATCACTTCTGGAATGCCCGTTTTACTGAATATTTCGAACAGTGCTTCACATGTACTCTTAGCCGTTAGTGACTTGAGCGGGACTGCTTCCGGCCATCTAGAATGCTGATCCATCAAACAAAGTATATATCTATGTCCCTGTGACGATACTGGATCTACAGGACCAATTAGATCAACGTTTACCACTTGGAATGGCAATTCAGGACGAGACACAGGTGTTATTGGAATTTTGTCAACCGAACGAATTACTTTTCTGCACTGACAACCATGACAAGAACTACAATATGCTTTAATCTCCTTCACCATTCCTGGCCAATAAAAGGAAAACTTGATTCTCTGAATTGTTTTATGAGCTCCTAGATGTGCTCCGAACACTGATTCATGTGCAATTTCTTGTATCTTCCTCTTCCTAATTTCGGGAATCACTAACTGTTTTATCCTATTTCCGCACAACAGCTCTTCATGGTACAGGATATCGTTTTCTATCACATATCCTCCTTTTTTTCGCTTAGCAAAATTCCATGCTTCTTGAAGAGTATCGCAACACTTTTGCTGTTTCTTGAATTTTTCGGTGTTATTTTCCTTCTCCTCATCATATTCTGTTATTGTTGGCTCCTGTTCTTTCCCCTCAGTATTTACACTTTCATCTAACAATTTTTTGGGGGAATCTGATCTTAAGTTTACAGCGGCTGTAAATCTGGGATTGTATATTCTCTCTTGTTCTAATAATGCTTCATAAGTTTCAGTATCTAATAATATATCAGCGTTCAGTCTGTCCACAGTTGCCACCACCGTTTTAATTACCGGCGAAATATACCCGTTCGTTACCAAACCAATATCCACTTCTTTTAGTTCAGCCTTTAAACAATCACCAAATGCAGGTTGCAACATTATATATCCTTTGTAATTGACTTCCTTCCCTACTACACTGCTTTTAAAGACGCTAATTTGTGCACCAGAATCTACTACAGCTTCATATTCTACTCCACCATAAGAAATTTTTACTATTTTAAGATCAGACATTTTTAAATGAACTGCGCTGCATTTCTTATTTTCCATTAAAACTTCGCCATTGAATCTCGCTGTGACTACTTTGCTTTCATCCTCAACTACTTTGACTTCTGCCACTTGCACTTCAGATACCTTTACCTCAGCAAATTTACCCTCGGTCTTTTCTCTCCCATCTTTCTTATCCCTGCAAAATGTCCTACTCGTCCACAATTGAAACATGTAACTGGTTTTTGGAAAGAATTTCGCTTATCGTATCCACTGCGGTTGTTAGATTCTTGTCTATATCCTTCACTCAATGTATGACATCTTCTCTTGAACGTGCCAGGCTTTTCCCGATAGGAATTTCTATACGGTTGAGACGAAGTAGCTTTAGTGGCCTGATTATATTGCCTTCCGTTTTCATAATCATCTATCTTCTCAGCAAGATCGTCAACTGTAACAATTGTACCCCAATCATCAATAAAATGTTGTTGTACAGTCGGTCAAAAAATATTATAAGCACCGGACCCCAATCGATTTTTACCATGTTTATTAAAAAAATTCCCCTTTGTATTTTTCCAAAAACTTTTTCAGAGCTGAGAGAAATTTATTTCTGAAAAAAAATAAATAAACTTTTCTGGAGCCCAGAGAAATTCATTTCTAGAGACACGACAATTTTATTACTCACATTAAAACTTGATTAAAATGCATAAAAAATATCAGAAAAGACTTCCCGATTTAAAAAAAAAAAATTAAATGGAAGTAATTTTTGGCTCTTTTAATGTATGACACATTTTAAAATTTCTCAGACTATATTCTATAACGTTCAGTATTATCAAACAATATTTTTGGCATTTTTAGCCAAAAGCAATAGTAGTATTTCAAATTCAGCACAAAATATTTTGCTGTTTTCAACATCAATTTATATTTCAAGCAAACATTTGACTACATATTTTAATTAATAGTTTTTGAGTTAAAAATATTTTTAATACTCGGCACAATCTTCAGCATATCTATTAGTCACAAGAGCAAATCAATGTCAAAGCAACGTGTTAATATTAATAGCTCAAAGTCATGTGAATGTAAATATGAACACTTCAGGATTTAATGAATGGTACATTCTCTATTTTTACAGCAAGTCTTTAGCAAAAAAAAAATTACTAAAAATTCATTATGATTGTAAATTATATCTGAAATTTCATAACTTACAAATCATAATAAATATTTAGTACGAGAGTACACAACATATACCGAAACTGTACCAATGGGGGGAAAAATAGCTGGTCCATCCAGTCAATTGACAAAAAACAGAGACACCGACTTGTGTAAAAAATGTGAAGAGGATATGTCCTTATTCTAACCACTGTCAAATTAGTTACTTTAAATAATAAATTATATAGCAACCAAATAGTTTTAGGAATTATAAACGCTTAATGAAGTTTCATAAGAAAATTGTCTTAAAACCATTTGAAAAAATGTTGATCTCATATTTAAAAAATTTGTTAATGAATTATTTTTGTAAGGAATAAATACATATCAATGGTGTACTTACTGCAAGCTCGCCCTCCACACAGCAAGTCTGGTGAAACCGAGGAAGAAGGGTTTGCATTTCTGGAGTTTGAACGCATTCCCTCTGGATTCCTGTACATAGCCGAAGCAAATCTTATTCAAATTTCCATATTCGGTTTTATAATTCTGAATAACCCATGTGAATTAATCTGAAATAATTTGTATTTTTTCAAATAGAAATGTTTTATTAACTCTATTGAATTTTGCCATAAGAAATATTGGAATAATTATCAGTTAATTACTGAAGATAGTTGTCTCTAAAAATATGTATACATAAATTTATTTTTGAAGACATGGTATAATAAACAGATTTGTATAACATTCATAAATCTAATAATATATCTCCCTACATTTACTCGGCTATCACTCCTATTTGAATGAGATATGCAGAATCGACTCACGTGGAGAGAATTATAAATCTGGTGCATTTTAATAAGAAAGCAAGTGTTTTTCTGGTAATCAGATTGGTTCAATGTTACTTTTGTCGTTTTCTCAAAATGAGTTTTTTACATTTTTTCTTACCGCAAAACACAATATCTCAAAGAGTTATGCTTGGATGAAATAAAAATTTTATATATATGTTTTTTAAATACTAATACAGGGATTTTATGTTGAGTAGAATTTTTTTATACAGCAATAAAGTGAAAATTACAATAGCTTTTAAAGAAAATTTCAACGTTAAGAAGCTCGAAACACAATAGCTTCTCACGTAATGGTTATATTCTCTAGATAAGGTTGTATGCTATATTATTCAATTTACAAAATGTCAATATATTTATTTTATTTTCAGTTATCATGTTTTGCGTAAAGTCTTATTTTTTTCATAAAATACCCTTTTCACAGAAAAAATGTGCACTAACAAGACTTTACTTGGGTGTTTTTCTGATTTTAAAGACCCATAAGGTCATAAAATATGCGTTAACAGGCAAAATTCAGGTTAATTCAAAAAATTTTATTCGAAGGTGTTCTGTTACCTTAAATCTACATCCTTCTCTCTGGAATTTTTTTAGCTTACTTGCAAAACTGAAAATTTCTTACATTTTCATATAAATGTTATTTTTTCACTTTAAACGATTCTGCCATATAATACTCAAGAATATATTTTGTCATTAAATCTACATCCTTCTCTCTAGATTTTTTAAAAATTATTTAACTTTGCTTTCTTTCAAAAACAGAAAAACTGTGATTGTAAAAATATTTTTCTGCTAACAGCTGAAACGATGATATAATTATTTTATTGTGCCTGATTTGGTGTAATGCATATTAAAATCATTAAATTTTCTCTAAAATATTTTTTAACTAGTGCACTTTCATATGATTATATATTTTTTCCATCAATGATACCGAATTTTTCTGCAAATATCGTTGCGGTTCGGCTAAAAGAGACCCTTCGGTCAATGCATATTATATTAAATTCTCTCTCTAGAATTGGTTAAATATATCTGCAAAGTAATGCAGATTTAACTTTAGAATTTTTATTAATAATATTTTTTACGTTAGATAAATAAACATAATAATACAGTAATTTGATAAAACGATATAGATACTTCGTAATAGTATTTAAAATTTTTATGACATTACATCTGTCATGATGAGAGAAAATGTTTTTTAGATTCCCTCTCTCTAGAGTGTTTACGAATCCTGTCAAAAAACAAAGTCATAAAAAATAGCACAAGAAAAAATGTTTTATTTGCATACATGTACAAAAAATATTTACACATTTTGCTAAAAATTAAATACGTACGCTATATTGTTCTTCATCATCGAGACCCTATCGAAAGTTTTGAATTTGATAGATCAAAATATATAACAGTCCGAACTTCCGAATCGCCGGCATCGAGCTTCTGCCTGACGAATCGGGCGAACGTATAAGCTATTCTCCTGCTACACTTGGCCCCTCCGAATGCGTGCACCTGTTCTCCTCCATGGGGGTCTGCATACGGGAACTCCACACGCGGCAGGTCCTCGTATTTCGGGCAGTTTTCGAACAGATCCTCCTTGACGTCCATGGTGGGCATCCCAAAGCTTTCAAACAGGCTTTTCTGTTCATTCCCCTTAAAGAGCACCGTCAGGTTTCTCCCCCCGTCTCTCTCACGGTAAATTTCAAACATTGTTCTTTTTAGGTCCTCGGGTCGAACGGTGCCTGAAAAAGAAAAAAAAAAAATAATTACTACGAGTTATAAACGATATACGTGAATTTCGTTCGTTCGACCGACACCGTTTGTGTAACGCGCGATATCGCGTCGAGAGAACATTTAAACTCTATATAAATCAAAACAAAATATCGCGAGTACATCACTAAAGGCTTTCAAATAAATGCTGGACACAGTACGATTCAAATAACAAAAATTGGTAAAAAAATCGAATTTAATTTTTACCTTAATTTATTCTTTACATTTCTTTCTATAACTTGATAAAATTTGAAAGTTCCAAACTAAAAAAAACACAAAATTGCGATAGCTGTTACGTTCGTTTTTATTCACATCCCTATGGCAAATCAAAACTTCGGAAAGATAAAATAACTTGTCTGTCTTCATTTAAAATGCTAAGGCCTTTTTTCAATCGTGCCTAATACTTTGATTTTTTTTTACCTATTGCTAATAGTACGCGTAATAGAAGTTGGTATGCGTTTTTGAATACCAATCATGTTCCATACCTACTTTTGTTTTTCAAGCGCGTATGTAAATTTTTGTAGGAGGAGTAGCGTTTTAAAATAACTTCAAAAATGCTAAGTTTTTTTCCTTAAAAATTAAATTGCTAACTTTTTATGAAACTTTGAGCACAAAATCAGTTTTACGTAGTATACACACATAGGAGGCCACCAAAAAATTTCGAAGATCCTTAAGGTATGTGACTACCCTAAAATCGTGTGTTTGGTGAAATGTTTCGAATTTTTTATGTTTTTATATTATAACCCATACATTTAAGATTCCAAAAATACTTTATTTTAGTTCCTACGATATTTAGAAGCAAAGTTATAGCTTAATTAGTAAACCGGAAATGGAATTTTCAAAACCGGAAATGGGTATTTAAAGAGACATAAAATGTAAACAAATAGTTTAAATGCCTTTTTCTTATATTTTAAGCAAGATAAACACTCATTACTTATTGTAAATACAGATCAAAGTATGCTTTACTTATTTAATAATATTTTTTTTCATCTGGCAACTGTTTTTTATAATTCAAGTTTGTTTTATTGAATGGCAATACAATTATCATCTATACTTTGTTTACATTGTTCATTCGAAAGGCATGACGTTAAATAGAGAGAACTTTTTGAGTTACTCACGACTTGGGTGTTCCTTTTCGGCACGGTCAAAGGAAAAGAGGTTGCTTGTCATTGGTAGATGTGCAATGACGTCATTATTCTGGGTTGCCTGGTTTGGCGTTATAGCATTTTTCTATGCCCTAGTGGTTCATTGAAACAAGAGATATTTCTCCATTTAGGAGATTGTTTTTCAGGCAGTTTTTTCTTCCATGTCTTGAGTATAATTGTGAAATTCCCTTACGTATCTAATTTTCACTGTAAAAATAAAAATCTGTTTTTTTTTTTCATTCACCTAAATCAAAAAAACATTTCTGTAAACTCACAATTTTCATCTTTAGGGGGCCTTTGTCACTTTTTAAAACATGTTTTATAACAGTTCATAAAAAACAATGAACTTTAACATATGATAAAAAATACAATGTAGTTTCTTCAAAAAATTCTAGCAATATTTAAAAACAGTAAATAGTTTCAACATTATTTTAATTTTAATTGTTACAATATTAATTATGACATATATTCTATAACACTGAATATTTTGATCTAGTTTAAACATAAAATGAAATGCACTTTCTTAAACACAATCAACTTAAAAAATAAATTAATATAAATAAACTGAATTCGAATTTTAAAAAAATCACAAAAAAGAAAACTAGAGACAATTATGAGAAAATGATGCACATTAATAACAAAATTTGCAAAAGAAGATTAGAGTTACATCAGCAAGCCTACATTACCTTGATCCAATTTCTTCATTCTCTTATCCACTTAGGTTTTTTCTAGGTCTTTTTCTCATGAAACTTGTGACAAACAAGAGAATATTTCTTTGGCAATAAGGTGACCAATATCATCAATGTAAAAAATATAGTTTATAGTTGTTTCTCTTAATTATTGCACAGAAACCTATAAATTAGTCAACTTTTCCTTTTCACTATAGGAAGAAAATTCAAATTTAAATAAGAAACTTTCACCTATAAAAAAATTACAAAATGGATAAATATTAGACCTTATTATCTAAGTTATTTGGATAAAAAAATAATGTTAAAAGATCAACAAGTATAAATAAAATATAGAATACAAGTTAAATTCCTTTATAATTAAAATTATTACTAGTATTTCATTTAGTTTTTATAAAGATACAAAATGCTTAAGTAATTACATCAAAATAGAGTCCGATTCCCGTCAATGATACATATTTAAAAAATAAATTGTAAAAAATTTGATGAAGTTCAACATAATAAATTCTTTAGATATCATTAATTCAAGCAGCTAAAGTAACTTTTTGGAAGCAGAATGTACAAACCTCCCCCTCCCTTTTTGTTATTAACTTCAAAACTCTCCCAAGTTAACATCAGGTTCATTTCCTTGCATTTAAAAAATAACAGTTTAGAAATAAAAAGAAATTAAAAATCAATAAGATGGATATATTTCTTTTTTAAATGAAAAGTAGTAATAAATTCATACACATTGTAGAAAATGTCAAAGGCTGATATACTTCACCATCTACTTCAATTCAAACTCCTTGGTTCTGAGCTTCCAATTCTTGCTTTTGATATACAAGTAATTCTTTCCAAATCCTATGAAATTAATAATAACTATTTAAAAACCTTAATTACTTTATGGTCATTATCATCATAGTATAAATTACAATGCAACAAAAAAAAAACTCAGTTTTATTCAAAAGTACATCAAAGTCAGTACAGTAAATCAAAGTCATCAATTTTCACAGAACAGGAAGTATCAAATTTCAATAACATGTCCTTAATATATATATATTTCTTATTTGAAACATACTATCAACCAATAAGTGTTTGGACACCCATGTAAATGAGGATATCTGTGGTCCTGATCTATGTCACACCTTCCTGTACTTAAATATTATGTAGGGAACAGCATTGGCTTTAGTCGTATGTAAAATGCCACAAAATTCAGAGCTCTGACTTCAAGAAAGGTGTAACTAACGAATATCACAAAAGGCCAATCCTTAAGGAACATATCTAGTGAGTTAAACATTCCAAAATCAAGAGTGGCTTTTGTGATTAAAAGGTGGGAGATGAGTGGTGATTGTCAGAATATGCTAAGACCCAGCAGACCCTCAAAACCAAGAGATACTGATAAAGGCTGTCCAAAGAAATTCTGAAAAACTGCACCAAACCAATGGCCCACATACTTAAGGATTTCCAACAAGCATCTGGGACTGTTGTTTCGATAAATACCATCTGAAAGAAAGCACATTTGCTTGGTTTTCATGCCACCCATAAGTTTTTGATTACAAAATGCAATCATGCCGCTCATTCGAGGTGGTACAAGGCGCTTTGAAATTAGATCGTAGATGAGTAAAAACAGGTTCTCTGAGGTGATGAATCAAGGTTCAATCTCTACCAATTGGATGACTGAGTCTGGGTTTGGCGTATGCCTGAAGAACACTTTTTGCCAGAATATATTGTGCATACAGTAAAATTTTGTGGAGGTGGAACTATCGTCTGAAGATGTTTCTCTCGTGGTATGGACTTGTACCCTAGATCTCAATTCATGGTAAACTCAGCACCAACTCCTACTTAATGTTCTAGACAATATGTTTGCTATGCAATGGTAATTTGATGCATTGATCATTGTTACTTCCAGGATGACAATTGTTATGTTGATATGATGTGAATACTATGTATTGTCCAGGGTAAACTATCTAGACCGCCCAGAGTTCAGATTTGAGGGGGGTGAAGCAAACGTCGAAAGTTGGTGAAAAAACTGGCTTCTCTAAGTCGAGTGGAAGAAAATATCATTGTCCAGCTACACATTTGTGGAAAGCATGCCCCGTAAATTCAGACTGTAATTGCCTCAGGAGGAAGCTCTACCAACTATTGAATATAAATATATTTTATTTACCTTTTTTATCACAGCTGTTCAATTACTAATTGGTAGATAGTGTATCTAAAAGTTTCAATAAAATAATAACTGAAAATTTTTTTTAAAAATTAGTCACTAAAATAATTTATGTATTAAAATAAATATTTTATTAACAATTAAGTAGTACATTAAATAATACAAAAATTTTACTTCAAATAAAAATAATTATTGACCAGAACAAATGCACATATTCAACTTTGAGTGAATAAATGTTTATTATCACACTCTAAAGTGACACACCATTGGCGACAGTTTCGAATCATGGTAAAGTGATGAGGATGACACCCATGTTGGCAAACCCTTTTCTGAATTTCCACATTACATCTATGAGAGGACTTTGAGCCTTAAGAGATGTAACATGTATCAGCCTCTCTACACAATGGGTCTTTAGAGGCACTAGGGCTTGAATCAATGACACACGGGTCTTGGGGCAATGACCACAACTACTAGACTATCCCAGCAGCCTTTAGCTATAAAATGTTTGCTGCACCTTTTAATGTTTGATGTGAATGGGTAATGTTTTTAGTGAATGGGTAAAATCTCTACAGGTTAATGTTAAAGTAATAAAATTTAAAATACTTGAAAGCAAACAGAGTTAAAAGTGGAATATTCAATCAAACAGTGTTCTACAGTGAAATGTGAATAAACTGAATAAATAAAATTATAACAAATGGGAGGATCCACTCCCAGAAAAAAAAATGCCCGTAGGTATGTCTGGGGTGACCAATTTGCAATGATGTATCAAATGTTTTTTAGAATTCATTCTTCAGTACAATTGTATTTTGTGTTAAAGTGTTCACTTCGTAAGATGCAGTATATATAATTTCAATAAAATTCTAAAAGTTGATGCTCAAATTAAAGTTTTTAAAAAAAAATTTAATGGTGAAATTTCCAGTTAATTTTACTATTTTAGAAAGGTAATATTGTAGAAATGATGTTTTACTATGGGCAAGAAACGAGTACCAAAAACCCAAGTATTCAAATGCTGTTTTTACCATCTAATACTACGTCGTTGATTCAACAACTCAATCAGGGCAGCAGCATTTGAAATGTGCTACATATATAGCAAACATTTAAATATATTTTAGACTCAGTGGAAGAAATAAATTTGACTGTTGTGGAACGACGGAGAAAGTTTACATATATGGATTGCATTACGCATACTTCTTTTGCTATCAAACAGTAGCGCTAATACAACATTAATGCTTGTTGGAAAAAAAATTGCCAGCATGCTTCAAAAGTAGAAGTTTTGTAGTACAAAAATCAGCAGTGTGTTCAGAAATTATAATCATCAAATGCAATTGATGGCAAAAGTTTTAACATGCAAGACATCAAAGAACCGATGCCAGAAAGCTCTTTGGATGAGGACAATTTAACTGAATTTATAGTATTTTATAAAATAATGAAGTCAAGGTGATATTAAATTAGCCGCCCATCCGGTACAGTGAAGCTGACTGTGGTGCCGTAGGGACTGGGTTCGAATCCCGGAGAAGGCATGGATGTTTGTGTTGTAATCCTTTCTTCTGTCTGTGTTGTATGCCCCCCGTGTTATACATTGCGTGGTGCACGGGGTTTATAAATGTTAAAAAAAAAGGTGATATTAAGCTATTAACAGTTGATTTAATTAGCATGGGCTTGACATTTGCTTGTACTTGCATATTATTGTAACAATAGCCAACTCTATTAATAATTTGCCAACCATGTGCTTCATTTCATATAATGTAGCGAATAGATTGCAATGATACATAAGTATCCATTTTTTTGCTAACATTGAGCATGTATAAAAATTTCAACGTAATCTTAAGTTTTGTGTAGCAGGATATAAGCAACTTAAGAAACAAGCAAAGACAAAAAAAAACCCAAACTACTAATAACAAACTTAGTAACGACAAAAAAAAAAACCAACAGAGGCCTTTAACAAGCGAAATTCTGCATTTGAATCAAAGCCGACAGTTGTTTTAGACATATCTGACTTTTCTATCAATGATACTTTTGATCCAGTTTGTAATGAATGTGCATGCTTGTTACCAAGTAGCAATGAATAGTTGTTGATAATTTTATTCCTAATTTAAACTTGAACTTACAGACTAAATTTTCACTGTACACAATTTTTTTTTGTAACAAAAATGAATTGTTTCTGTTTTATGAATATTGAACATAGATTTGATTATAACCTTTTTTGTATGGTTTTCCAGGAAAAATATTTAGTTTTTTGATATTTGCATATTAACCAATTGGCAACATTATATGAAATGAAGGACCTGTTTGCAATCCAGCGTATATGCCACATAGGAAATTGGGGTTGCCAACTTTTCAAGTTATTATTAGAGTTGGCGATTATTGCGATTTTATGTAAGTTTTTTCATCTCGCATGCGTTTTTAAACTTTTAGAACACATCCCCAAATGTACCACATAAAGTATGTATTTTTGTACTTGCATATTATTACAACAACCGCCAGCATTCAAGATAACTCGCCAGATCAGCAACCCCAATTTGGAATGTGAAGTATGAGCTGAATTTGAAATCTTGTGCTTCATTTCATAATGTTGGCAATACATTGCAATAATGTGCAAGTATCGTATTATTTTTTACATGGTTTTCTAAGGAACGTATTTACTATGTAAAAAAAAAATTGGATGTATATAATTATGTTATAATTTTAATAATAAAAACTGATACTTAAAATGTTTTTTTAATTATATAAATTTTTTATTCATCCTTTCTAATAATTTATAACTCAAATGGCCATTTGTAATCAATCAAAAATTGCAGCAAACAGTACAAAATATCGGGTGGATTCTAGCAGGGCACACTTCTTGGCACCAAAAATTTTGGCAATAAAGTTTAATATGGTAACCCTGCAAAATTTAAGGAATAGTTACCCTATTCGGATTGGATTTTTTCAGTTTTTCTCGATTTGGACAGCAGTCATTTTTTTCTGATGGTCCAACTTGAAAACGTGCAAGATTTTTCTAGAGAGCTAAAATTGAAGGAATGAGTGGATTTTTCTCTTTTTTTAAAAATTGAAACAACTGCTGAAAGAAAGTTTGTTAGAGAGAAAGGGAGTTGCATTCATAAATTCTATTTGGACGATGTTTTTTCTCACAATTGCATCTTAGAGGCAACATTTTTTTCTGTTCTCTTCTTGAAGCCATTACGAAAACCACGTTTTCTTTTTTGAAGCTCGACGAATGGATATTTTTTCCTTTGAAAGAAATGTTTGCTTTTTGAATGAGTAAACGATTGAAAATATTTCGGCAGGTATGGATGTCCGAAATATAAAAATAATTTGTTTTTGAGAGAAATGGAGATCGTTAGTTCATCAGCCTAAGGCATTCATATTGGATTTCTTTTCCCACTGTAGCGTTTTAGAAGCGACGCTTTTTCAGTTTTTCTAGTTGAAGCTGTTTTAAAAAAAAGGTTTTCTTCTTTAAAAACATTTTTTCTGAACAAAAGGTAAGAAAGTAATGATTATTATTAGTATGAATGAAGGATTGATAGAATCTTACAATGGATGCATTTAATTTCTTATTTTTGATTTTATGTTTTCTATGTTATCCGTTTTAGAAACCACGTTTCTTCCATGTTTTTAGTCTCTTGATGCAACTTTGAAAACCATATTTTCCCCTCTTGTTTTTGTCTCTGACACCATTTTGAAAAACACAGTTTTTTTACTTGGCGCCGTTTGGTGAAAAACTTTTATCGCCAATACAGCAGTGTGCTGTGCTAGGGTTTTACCGGAGATATCTTATAGCCTGCAGTTTTAGGAAGCATGCTCGCTATGAGATCTCATAGTTGGGAGCGAATGAGTTAAGCTACCAACTGAATAATAACTGTAAAATATTTTACTTAAAATTTAATTGTACATAAATTAAAGTAATAAATGTAGTTAAATTTTGGTTATGTACACAACTAAACTTTAGTGAAAATTTAAAATCATCTCTAATTCATTGTATTAATGGGCTAATATACAAGTACACTTTGTATTATAAACAAAAACAGACAAAAGTTGAAAATCATTTCAGGTCAACTGCTTTTTAATATAAGCCGTAACAGTAGCAATGTTTATGAAATATGGAAGTATGTTATCTTGTGTGAATGTTACCCCTCAGAAAAAGATTCAAATTAATCATAACTGTAGAATCTGCATGATCCAGATGATATAGGCTAAATTTGTTTTAGAGGAAGAATTCTGGGTACTTGCATATTATTTCAACTGTATCGGTGACATTATACGAAATGAAGCACAAGTTTGCCAATCCAGTGCATACAACACAAGAGAAATCAGGGTTGTCAACTTGACCAGTTATCCTGAACATTGGCATCATTGCGATAGTATGCAAGTAACTTTATTTGATATGCTTCATTATTTTTAGCATGATTTCAACATTGTGCCAAATAGGCCTTTGACATTCAGTAGATTTCTATCAAAAAGGACTGCTTATTACCGAAAATGAGATATGAAGGAAAACGTATTTGTATAATTATGCTTTAGGTATTTATAATTTAAATTCCTCAAATAAAAAATCATCACCAAATGCCCCAGATGCATGCACACACACAGACAATGTTCTAGAACATATGTTCAAACACAATAATTACCTCATGCAACAACATCTTGATTTAGCAAAATTGGTTGACGGTATAAAGC
>BMAO01032260.1:0-29336 GCA_019973975.1 Trichonephila clavata | reverse complement strand
CTCTGTCAAAGCCTATAAGTACGTAAAGGCTAGGAGTACTAACACAACAAAGAATGCATTTATTTTCCGCGGTGAAGAATTTTTTTTGAAGACAGTCAAACATTTAGCTCAGGAGCGCACTCCTGGTCCTTCACAAACATGCACCCTTACTCCTTTTTTCCCTCATTATATTTCCTCTTTACGTTAAAATGGGATTTAGAATTATAAACGGGAAATGAGTGATGCCATGTAAACATCAAAGGGATGTTTTCCAGTTCGCTTAGCTCGGAAAAAGAAGCAGAGAAAAAGATACAATTTTGAAACGTGGATTACTTTTTCCCTCTCATATTCCCTAACAAACATGCACATACTCAAGAACAGCAGGGAAACTGGATTATTTGAATGAAATGTCATTCTTCCCCCAGTAAACAATTTAGAGAGTGACATAATTTTTAATTACAAGATGAAGCGAGGTGTAAAGGGATGACAAGTGTTAAGACAGGAAAACAAGTTGATGTTTCAGAAAAATACTTTATATGTATTCATTTTCATATGCTAAGTGAGAGGACATTTAGACAGCTATTCATTTGCTACAAAATGAATTATTTTAAAACTGGGAACATAATTTGTACTGCATTAAAAGGGTAGATTAATTTATAACTTTGAAAATTAAAATATATAGTATCCTGAAAATTCAAGCTATTTTAAGATAAAAATAATTTTTAGTTTGAATAAGTGTTGCATTATAAATTACACAACTGATATAAACGTCTCCCTGAATTTTTAAAATCAACCGGGAAACGGAAGTAACATATAAAGAGTTATCTCAGCTGCCGGATGTCCACATCATTTTAAGTGATTTAGTTTGTTTTTTTTTTAGCAAAATTATAAACACTTAAGCCAGTGCTTCTCAAACTTTCAATACTTGCGACCCAATATTCGATCATAATTTGCATCGCACCCCCCCTCCACACAAAAACAATATATTGAATTCTATAGCACGATTTTAAGCGCTAAAGCTACAATACGACTTTACCACTTAAGTACCGCCGGCGTATATAAACGTTCCTCTCAGCCAGTGCATAAAATGTCCCGGACGTATATATACGTCTTTTCGAAGTACGACTTTTTTCTGTTCATTGCTATCTATAAAATTATTCCGAAGGCTTTGAATTGCAATAAAAGGATTTTGACAGTGTTTACGAAATATTTACTTATTTCAGAGGATTTGCTTATTCATTCATTTCTCTTGCTACCATACACCACAACGGTCGCATTGGGGAACGAATCGTGTAACTTTTAATCGGCAGTTAAGGGATTAATTGTAAACCGTACAAATTATGCAGATAATTGTTACTTTTTGCATATAATTTTATGTATGACAAGCCCGTGGGGTCAATGGTATTTATAAAACTTATTCTTAACTTAGTATTGTTAAATTAATTATAAAATGCATTGTGCAGTATTGATACATTTATAAGTGTATTATATCAGCGTAAATGTTTTTTTTAAATTTTTATTATGTCAAGTGGTTTTTTTATTGTTTGGTTTCAATAAATTAATAATTTATTTTCCAAATAATTTTTTGTTTACGAATTTTTAAGATGCTCGCTCCCCCTTTCAAGGATTATCCCCCCAGGGGATGCGCCCCACAGTTTGAGAAGCGCTGATTTAAGCAAACAAATAAAAACATACACAAATAAATGCTGCATGACTTTTAAAAAAAAGGGGTCAAAATTATTTTTAAAAAATCTGTTGCAAAAAATATTTTGTAAAGGGCTTTTAACTGATTTTGGTATGAAAAATAATTTACCGGGTATCCAACTACGTTCGGAACCGTGATTTTGAAAGACCTTAGAAATGAATAATGCTTTGATATTTTCAGTATCACGTCAATTAGAATACAAAAATAAAATTGTTTCAAAAATACTATTACATTAAAAAATTATTTAAATACAATTTTTTTGGCAAAAAAATGAATAAAGAATGACATATTTTCAAAACATTCACCTTTTTTATGAATAATGCTTCTATATATAATAACAATATGTTGCTTATATACAGCTAAGACTTTTGTAGACAGCCAGATCTTAGATTATTGAAGTATATAATTTAAAAGTGGATTTATTCATATTTTAATATTTCAGAGTGGAGAAATTTTAACAAAAATAACTCCGATTATTACTTCAAAATTAAAAGAAACACTAAAAATAAAGTGGATTTTTCCAAAATCCTAGTTCAGGCTCTGTGGAGAAATCTTAGCAACATATAAAAAAACTAATAATAATATAGAAGCATTTTTTATAAAAGGAGAATGTTTTGAAAATGTCTTTTTTTTTTATCCATTTTTTTTTTTCAAAATAATTTCGTTTAAATTATTTTTTTATTATAATATATTATTTTTAAAGCAATTTTATATCTATTCAGGTAACACTAAATATCAAAGAAGCTTTTAAAATCATAGTTCTGAACATAGAACGATACCTTATCCTTATCCAGAATTATTTTTGGCATTATTATTATTACATTATCTTTTGCATAAAGGAAGTTTCATGATCGAACGACCTGTTAGCATCCAGAAAGAAAATATTGTAAACTCAAAATTATCTTTTCCAGATAACTCTGTCTTCCTTAGAGACAAGAGAAGAGATTAACTTACGTTTTAATATTTTTGTAAAATTCTAAAAATTTTTTTTCATTATATTCTTTTAAGATATTTTTTCTTCAGAGCTTTGTTGAATGAAAACTCTCTACCTTTTCTTTCCGCTAAGATTATCGCGCTTAGGTGATTGCTATGTTTTACCGCTTGATAAAAAGTAAACCTGGGCTTCCACATACACAGGAAGTGAAACGAACAGGAAACAAATTTCTTTTTTTCGTCAGAAAACAAGTCCTAAGTTTGCCGTTAGTTTTAAAAAAAACTTTCCAAGTAACAACAAAAAGTGGAAATGTCGATTTGTGTGATTTCCTTTGTATACTTAAGATAAATATATATACACATGAAAAAAAACAAATCGCATGGTTGCTTATCAAGCTAGAAGGGGAGGGGGGATGAAAAAAATTCACAGGAAGCCTCACACTATTAACCAACAAACGACGCAAAACATTGCTCAAAAAATTCTAGCATACCACCCCAATGTTATGTAAAAACAGTCACCCCTTAAGAACAGTTTTTCCCTCAATTTCCTTTGAATTCACATACATTCACCAAACAAAACAAAAATAAACTATACACCAAATAACTAGAATGAAAACAAAACAATGCTTCTATAAGTTCCATCGCAAACACTCATGCAAATAATAGAGAATACCGCCTTTTTTATGCTATCTGTGCCCCGTGAGACTTTCTTATTTTTAGAGAGGCACCAGTCGATTAAATTTCTGTATCCAAAAGAGGAAAAAAGGGATTTCGTTTATTTATTTATATATTTTTTTGTACTGTCTCTTTGTTTGAATACCGATTTGGGTTTTTTTTGCAAGAACTGCGTAATAATGACATTATCATTTTAAAAAATGAGAAATTGATAACAGAAGAGAAGGAAAAAAACGACACATTTCGATGCTATTAGGGGTATTTCAGAAATCCAAAAAGAACTGGTGAGTTTTTTTTATTCATTTGTCGAAATACTTTTTTCACACATGCATTGTGAATTGTTTTTGAAAAAAAATGGTTCAGTTGAGAAATAAATGAACAAATAAAAAAATTTAATATTTAAGAAATCGAATATATTATGTTAAAAAATTCTCACATCGAGAGAACTTTGCAGTATATTTAATTTAAACTGAGTATAGCAATACGAGATGTATGAATTTGTGATAAACCAATTCAATTGTTATCGATTTTAATTTTTTATGTACAATTACAATGATTCTTATATGCTCAAAAAATACTGATAATAGCTTAGTAAGAATCGTATATTTCTACAATTTAAAAGAAAATCAAAATACCTAATAAAAATATTACAGGTCTTTTTAAAATAATCGAAATAAATAAAATATCAAATGACGAAAATAAAATTCATAAGAATGTAAAAAAAACTTACATTTTTCAATGAAAAAAGAATTTTTATTTTTATCAGAACTTTTAAAAATTTGCCTACTTGTACGGTTCTGTATTTATTAAAGAACTCTTTACACTTTGTTTTCAACGCAGAACAATGGAAAAAATATTTATATCAAATTGTCTTATTTCAAACGCAAACAATATACATTTAGTGCATTAATATACATAGTATCATGAAAAATAATAAACTTCAAAAGTTTTGACTTACAATTAAAACAGATTATTTAAATCAATGCATTTTATTTCGCTTTAAGCAAATACCAAATATACTAAGCATACTACTCGGCATAGTCTAGTAAACTATTATTTCAAGGCAAATTAAGACCATTAATATCGCTTGTGAATTACTTCAAACCATTACTCACTACAGACGTGATAATTCACTTTTCATTAGGAACATCATGATATATAAGGACACAAAAAGTCAAAGAGAAAAGGATGTTTTAATTATATGTTTTATCTTTTATTAGGTCTTTTATCTTAATGCGAAGAAAAAGGTCGTCTTTTGTATAAAGTAGTCCACACACCCATAACATCTCATTTGACATTTTCATTCGTTGTTTATTCATTTAATAAAAATGTTCGCAATTGCTCTTTTGTTGTAAATATTAAATATCAAAAACTTACACTATTGTAAGAAAAAATATTCTCACAAGTTTCCTTTCCATAAAGTTCTTCCGCTTAGTACAAAGTTGCGAGGTTTCGGTTAAAAAAGGTTGAGATGTAGGCAGCGGTACAAAATTAGATTAAGCTTCAGGTGAAGACGTTTTGTAAACACAAACACATGATTTCATACGAATAATTGCAAAAAAAATATTACATTTTAACCATTTTTTTATCCCAAAACTGCACACAGCTTTCCGTTACAAAATTTCCCTCATAACTAATTTTACATAAGACAGGAAAATAATAATACTTGGATGCAGTTTCTTTGCCAAAGATGCTTTCCCTTGAAGCAAAATCACCAGCTAGCAGTTTAGAGTTATACACCATTGATGAGTTTGGTTCATTAATGCGTTGATGTATTTACTAAAAGCACAAAAATCGATGTTACAAATGTTCTAGCTGACATGTTTTGTTAATCATACTTAAGAAGCAAGAAAGTAATAGCAAAGGAAAACTGTCAATGTCAAAAGGTCTACATCTCAAAATCAATATAACGCAACATCGGAAATATGGACTGTTCATTCAAAGCAACGAAAAACCATTGCACACATTTCCATGCGATTTTAATAAATATCTCCAGGTTAAAATATCAGTGTACGTGGATATTTTCAAGAGATGAATCACACATTTCAAAGGGGCACAATGCTATTCTGTCATTATTTAGAGATAATTTTTTTTAAAGTATTAGAAAGCACCTACCAATCGTTTTTATCTCCCCCCTCCCCAATAGGCTGCATTTTAGCAACAAATCCTTTGCAGATACGGCAAGTCTACAAATGTGAGAGACATTTTATGGTGGCACCAATTTAAGGGCGTAACGTACACCCCCCACTGCGGCGTGGGGCCAGGATTATCGGGGGCCCAAAGCTTGTCTGAAGTCAATTACGTACCCTTTGTAAGAATTGGCTTTGGACCTAAAATCTGACTTTGCAGGGGGCCCCGATATTCTCCGATACACGCCACTGCCACCATCTGCTACTAAAAACTAAACCAATGGGAAAATAAATTAAATGCTTTTGAGAAGGGCGATTTTACTTCCCTACTCTTTCTTATTTCTATCAAATGAAGGTTTAAATTACAACTTTTAAGTCGAATCCAATGTAACCATAAATCAGTACAGGAAGTGGGGAAAAAAAGGTACAGTTTTTCCCCCCTCCATTTGCTGTGTAATTAAGTACCACGTATAATTGATGAAGATATCAGCTTGATTTTTCCTTCATTAACTTCCATATATTTATACGAAATACATGTGTCCTTGTGAAGTGAAATGTGCTGCAGTTTATACCATTATTATACCCTGAAGATCTTCAGCGAAAACGAACCTACAATTCACAAAAATACTCCTGTTAAATTGAGCAACATTATTTTTAATTACCACTAATTTTTTCTCTCCCGAAAGCTTTCGTAATCACGTTTAAAAACAAGATAAACAACATCCGACTTTATAAATAAAAAAAGTAGTTACGAGTTATTTTTCATATCGAGTTCGAGGGATTTAATTAAAACTCTAAAAGTGGAATGTTTCTGACAATCGACTATGACCGCGATAGCCGAGTGGTTACGGTCGCCAACTCGTAGACGACTTTGTAAAATCGAGGATTTGAAAACTAGTGCTCCTGAAGAAAATCAAAATCCACTCGTTGGCATGGTTTGTAAGTCTAGGCAGGGGGTGTCAGATCAGCCTTTTCACTTCATTGTGGATCAAAATTACGAGGTCGATCACCAACACCCCTCATGTTGAATTGCAATGCAATGTAAATTAAAATCAAATCGACAACGTATCAACTTGGCATCAGCTTGTGTGTTCTTAGAAGGAATAATAAATATTTAATTCAAAATAAATGGGATTATGACACTAAAATATGTATTATTTCAGTTAAATTTACGTCTCGACAGAACTGAATAATGTGATGAAACATCTCTGATCATCGAGAAAATAGTGAATTATTTTCAACCACACGTAAATGCGTATATTCTCGTTATCATAATGTTGTTGTTAATTTCAGATCGTCTAGCAATTCTAGACAATCTCCAAGAATCCAGAAAAATCTAGTTATTCTAAAAACAGAAGAGGGGCCAGAAGGACCTCATTCTTTTTAAAATCCAAACAAGTCATAATGTGGGCAGGGAAGACCAGCCCGGACCCTGTGGCATTCTGGAAATATCTTCTCACTCTGATGAAAAATGAGAGCTTTTACATGGGCGCTTACAAAGCGCAAGAAAGCAGACTGGAATTTTCTAGACCAGGGGTACTCAACATTTTCCCCCACCGAGCCGCATACACATGACAGGTACTTTACGCGGGCCACAACATGCGGATAATGGAAGAAACACACTACAAGACCAAAGCCGCATTGAAAAAAGCAAACGATCAAAATATTAAAACTCCTTTTTGGCATTCATTTTAATACTATAGTAACTTTTCGATCAAACGCACACACAAAAATATTTATTTTTATGCATTTTTTACTGAGTTATGGGATAATTTTTGTTTCATTAATGACCAAGCCCTCTTGCTTACATTCTACTATTTAAAAAAACAAATTGAAAGCAAAATTGACATATTTGGTTGCTTGATTGATAAAATTCCCCGCTAAATTTTTAGAACATTTTTCTCCAGTAACTGAGTTTCTTAGTGCAATGGACCATGACCGGGCCACATGCGGCCCGCAGGTTGAGTATCACTGTCATAGACATAAGCCTGAATGAACCTCCTAGATTTCTTCCGAAGAACCAAGGATGACTAGGGGAAGTTCATCCAAGTTGATGGAGGAGAAACGAAAAATAAGAGAGAGACTCAGTAGGGCTCACACTCTTCTCGGCCGCAGTCCTGGGTAAAAAATCGGCATTATCATTACCACCAATCCCCACGTGGGATGGGACCCTTTGAAAATGTACACGATGATAAGAAATACGATCAAGAAGACATAGGATTTCAAAGTTCTAGCCTGGTTTCCTAAAGATGTCCAATTGAAAAGATACTGTACTGAAGCACGGCTGTCAGCCAGAATCCAATGCCTTGAAATGCATGCGAACTGCACAAACCCCTTCTGATAACAATAAGCTTCAACTGAAAAACTGAACAAAAATTTGGATTTTTCGATCTTAACATCCACGACTCCGGTAGGAGTAAGAATGTGTAATCCATTACCAGAAATTACCCAATCACTTTTGCCACCATCAGTATAAATCATTTTATAATTTACGAAATTTAATCTTTAAAGAAACTCAATATAATTTAGAATTGAAAAGAAACGCCTGACCTATTATGCAACGTATGGAAAAAGCGGCACCGATACACACGTCCCTAACTAAATCATTGATTACTATACGTTCAATATACACAAATCGCTAATGAAGGTACATCCTTTAGACGGATTAACATTCTTTCTATGATTCAGAGACGCTCGACACAAAACATACAATGAAAAATGAACCAACTAAAAAGAATCCGAAAATTTTTACATTTCATCTTGCAGAAACTTGTACTACATTTATCACCGGAAATATCCAGCGAGTACAATGAAATTTGACTAATGATAATCGATTTTCGCATCTGGAATAAATCACGAGACCGGATCCGCAACAACTGATTCAAGCAATTATAAGAATTTGCAGATCATAGAAAGAATGGAATTTTCAGAATGTGCTTAATCAATCATACTACGTCACGGCAACTTCTCAGTAATTAATAACCACATTCTCCAATAAATTTACTCCGGTTGTATTATCCTATCCAGAAAATGCGGTCTTGGATCTTCCAAACATTATAGGGTTTTTAGGATTAATCAGGTCATTACGAAATTGGAAGAGCTTCTTGAAGAAAAATTGTAAGAATAAAATGTGGATTTCTCTGATATAAAAATTATTAATAACAAATAATTTTCAGGACAAAAATAAATGAATATACATTTTTTTTAGAGAAATATTTCCGAAAATATTGATAAATTAGAGGGCGTAGATTAATATTATTAGCGAAATATTTTGAAATTTTGTTATAAATATATTTAACTTCTTTTTATCAAATAATTAAAAAAAATATGAAACATTTATGAGAATTATAATACGAATTTTCGTTAAAGGAATAATTAATATCAGTCACTTAAGATATCCGACTACCCTAAAATTGTGAATTTTGCCAAATATTGACAATTTCTTTTATGATTTTATTTTATAGACCATCTTATTAGTTTTATAAAAATACCAAGTTTATCATTTTCCGTTCACTAGAACAAACACTACAAGTGTTTTAGTAAAAGTAGACGCCATAACTTTAAGCAAGATGTCCCACTTTAAAACGCGTTTTACTCGAATTGTGATTTTTTGAAAAATCAAACGGGGCTAGCGATTGCTCAAAAAGTTTTGAAAATAAATTACTGAAATTTTTTGTGTTAGTTCTGCATAATAGCAGAAGTGTTTTAACTTTCAGATTTATCAATCACTATTTTATTACAAAATTTACAGTCCCTTATGTGAATATAATCACTGTTTTTTTTAAGCAATTTCATATAGAAACTGAGATAAAGTGCTCTAGTTTTTGTAAAAATTAAAATATCTCTTTTCCTGAAGGCTATTTTGACAATGAATAACATATAGCAACACATTAGAATTGAAAATTTGTTCATAAACCTTTGGTACAGAATGGATCGCATTAACATAAAATGTTATTTTTCGCTAATGTTTACCCATTTTTTCCCCGTTTTAGTTATAATAATTTATTTTTCTCTTCTTAATTTTAGCATATTTTTCTTCAAATGAACTAAAATTATAAAAACAACAACAAAATCCAAATATCTCCATTTTTTTAAAAAGAAATTGTGGCAACCCGTTGGATACCTTACGATTTATTGTTTCGACTTAAAAAAAACTTTTTACTTTACCACTCTTCACGCACACGTGCTTTCATCAAAGCTTAATTTTCAAAAATACAGGATGATTCATAAAGACGTATCGCTTTCCAGGTACTATAAAACATAACTATCAAAGACAAGTACCCCCTCAGTGAACAATGGAGGAAATTCACGTCAGACAGACACCAAGCGGGGAATCACGTGACAGCCGTGGCAACATTTGCACGTATTTTTTATTCCCGTGTTAAACCTATACACTAAGTTGCTGACATTCTTGTGAACTAATTTTATCTAATTAAAATATATATCATATTTTATGCATTATTCTAGTGTATATATTTGTAAGGAAAAACTCTCAACAACTCTTTGATATAATTTTTGTTTTATTCTAATTTATTTATCTAATTAGGTATTCGTCTGCTTCAAATAGTGTTAGCTGGTATATTTATTTAGGTTGGATCCTAGCACCTCTGGTACACAGCGAATAGTTATTTTAATTCTTAGTAAATTTAGTAGTTATTAATTATATATTTTTGCGCAGGAATGGCTTACAGTATATAGGATCAGTACAACTTTTTTAAAAAAAAACCTTCAAACTGTTTGACTATCGAATAACAATTGTATAATTTCCTTAATAAGAACTCACTATTATTATCAAGTACACACACAGTGTCAGTTAAGTGCATATAATATAAAAAAATGTCTGTTTATAATTTTAATTCATAATTCAAAGTCAAGAAAAAAAATTTATTCAGAAATAAAACAATTTGATGATCATTTGTGAAAGGAATGTTTACAGAAATTAAATAAATTTTTCTTTGATTTTTACATTTCACAAATTATTGATTTCTAAATTATTAATAATTATTCTTTACTGTTAAAAATTGATGTCTCATTTCTTTCTTTAAATTAAAATAAAATATTCTTAAGGGGAATGATGCCATCGCAAAAGGCAACAATTTTTGGAAATGATCAAATTTAATTTGATGATTTGTTGTAATCTTATTTTTTTGAAGTACATGAACGTTTGTTTCTTGAAGCCTGTGTATATAGAATATTAGGTAATATGAAAGTTTTAAATAAATGTAGATAATTATCTTTTGGTAAAAGTGTATTTTTTTTCCATCACACTTTTTTCCCCCATTTTGTACATAAAATATTAGAGTTGATATGGTATTTATCCTGTGATGAAAATGAATTTTTTAACACTATATTTACATCAAGTTTGCCTACCTACACTTAAAATTCGAATGAATATTTTATTTTACTGTAGAACAGTTACTGGATGAAAATGAATTTTATGTTTACAATGTATATCATATAAATAATTTATATATATATGTATGTGTTTTACAATATTATGGAGCATTTAAAGATATTTGAAATGTTTCTAATAAAATAACATTCTCAATATTTGACTTACTTAGTAATTATTCTTTAAAAATGTTTGGAATTTTTTTTTAGAAATGATTGTTAAAAGTAATAAAAGAAAATATTATTTCATTTTTTAGTTAAAGAAATGATTCATATTAATATATAATTTTCAGGATATATTCATTGTAATGTGATTATCCATTATTATGAGTTATTTAATTACATATAAAGTACATATTCAGGTCTAATAATTAACTAAATGATTATAATGAGTTATTTCTACATGCATTAACTGTTTTAATACTTTTCTCTAAGTTGCAGTTACTATAGCAAGTTCTCTTTATAAGCACATTAAAATTAATAAAGAGTTACCTTCAGTCATGCATGTGTACAGGATGCTAAAATGCCCTTGTTATATTAAGCATCGAAAAAGAAATTGCAAAAAATTTTAACTTTTCTGAAAAAAAATGCACTAAATAAACATGTGTTTGTAATTTTACTCATTAGTACAATGTTTTGCAGATTTGAATAGTTTTATATTGGAAATTGCACTTTTATATCTGGGTTACTAAATATAATGCATGGGTACGCGACACTTGGATCACAAATTAATGTTATTAATGCTAGTATGAACTATATTAAAAGAGTTTGCATTACAATTTTTTTATGACAAATTGAATACTTCTTTTTAATTGTCTTTGTATAAAGCGCCTTTAACATGTTGATCTACTTTTTAAAATGAATAATAACTTTTTAAAATACTCTGAAGATGCGTAAAATAAGTAAAACTTAAGTTAATTAAACATTATATGTTCTCAATATAACTTCATTTAAAATACACAAAAATTTGCTTAAGTAAACTAACATATTTTACTTTCTTATGTATGATCTCTATATGATTTTATTTAAAATAAACAAAAATTTGCTTTGAAGTATTTACATGCTTGTGAAAGTCTACATCTCTCCAAAATCCTTTTTGAATAGGTTTCTTTCCTGAAGACAAAAATAGTGAAAATAAAGCTTGGTTTAAGCTGGCGTCTGTATTGAAAATATTCTTCAAAGTAATTGCATACATAATAAACAGTGAGGAGATGGTTTATAATCCTCACGTTTCAACATGCTTCCAAAACACTCATATTTTACACTGGTATATGAAAAAATGCGATTTTTTCCCTCAATCATATTTTCATTAATTGATTGAGCAACCATTTTAGCAAAATGAGACATTTTTAAAAGTACAATGTGAAACTGCGATAGCAAAATAGTCCTAGTGATAGTAGAAAACAAACCGCCGCGTAATCACGTGACACAGTTTTCACGTGATCGTGACGTCACATGAATTTAGTCCATAAGGTAGATATGCTCTTAAAGTTTGTGTCTCGACTCTGACGGAAGTGACGTAGGTCATAGCATGCGTGCCATGTGACAAATCCTTCAAAATGGCGGTGTTTGAGGTTGAAAAGGCTTTTTGTGTTCTTCAAATTCGCAACATGTCATGTGAACCACTTTTTTTGGATATGGTAACTGCTTGGTTGATGCCACAGTTGCAAGACAACTTTGAGAACTTCATTCTGAAATTGGATGGTGCAGCACCACACTAGTCGGCCAACATGCGAGATTACCTCGATGAATATCTGCCTCACCGATGGATTGAACGAGTCGCGGAACATGCCACTCACCCAATGCCCATCCAGAAGTCCTTACTTAACTACGTGATTTCTTCCAGTGAAACTACGTAAAAGAATAATCAAATGATCTCTTTTCATGCCCCTTCGAAAACTAATTCTACAAAAATTATACTGTTGATCAGATAATAACGCGTGCGTATTCTGATTTTTTTCTCCAAATGTAACAAAAAATTGACAAAATTTTTATACATGACTTAATATAAACAACTTTACATACACAATTGGCCTTTTCAATACTTATTCTGAAATATTTTTAGTTAAAATATTTATCAAAATTGTTATAAATATGCATTTTGATTATTTACAAACGATGTGCATGCTGTAATGTCAAAACTTGCAGATTTCAACTAAGCTGCTTTAAACAATGGCCAAATTAATAGAAATTTTAAGCAACATTTATTAAACTAGAGCGTTTGAATTTATAGATCTAAAATTACAAAGGTTTTACCTTATTTATGTATTCAATAGTAATGTCCTTGTCTTCAAAAAACAGCGAATCAATTGATTAAGAGCTTGGAAAAATAAAAAGCGATAGTTTTGACTTCCTTCAAATTTAAAACTTGGCCACAAATATCACCTGAAAGAGTGAATTAATTAGAATCATATTTTAAACAAAAACCATTTAAAAACAAGATAAAAATTAGAAATGAAGAAACAGATTAAAATAAGTAAAACTAAAATTTTAAAACACTGTAATTAAACCACAATCGACTTTCATTCAGATCTTGCAGAATGTATTTTTTTGTATTTGATACAATGATTGTTTCGGGGTATTACCAATAACTTTTTAAGACTTCTTGAGGTCATGGGCCCCTATGCAAATGTAGGCCCCACCTGCGACCTTTTTTAAGAAGACAGTATACAGTAGAATGTCGTTTATCCGAACGTTTATTACCTGGAGCTTCAAATATCTGAACCAAAGTCCGGATACGTTTTGGAACAGTGCAATGTTCTACAGTTGTTTCATGTGAGGTCAAAAGTGACGGGGAAACCCAAGGTGAGGAGTATTTGGGGGATTTCAGCTGTGTGTGATTTGGTAAACATCTGTGCGGAATATTATGTCAGTTTGTTTCCAAGTGAGAGGGTGTATACGTGCTCTTTCGTTGAGTTTTGTTGATGTAGAAACCTGGATGGCATGCGTTGCAGAAGACTGCGGATTTCAAGTGCTAAATGATGACGAGATTGTGGCTTCCGTGCAAGAAGAATCCAACCCTGTCGACGATGAAACGGTTGAAGATAAGGACAACACAACAAGGAAAGTAGCAAATGCTGACGTGTTTTTTGCGTTAGAGACAGCTATGGAGTGGTACGAACAATAATCAGAGTGCTGTTCTCCTCAACTACTACTGTTGAAGAGAATCAGAGACTTTGCATTGAAAAAACGAAGGTGTACAATGGTACCGCGAAAAATAAGTGATTATTTTCCACAATCAAGGTAAAATTGCGACATTTTGCACCTTTTTTTGCTTTTTCTTCAAGCACGTTTTCTTCATGTGGATGATTTTCTATATTTGTATAGTGTCCAGTATCATATACTGCATAGATCGCATTTGATTTCGGATAACCGAACAATCGCGTATCCGAACGGTGTCAGGTCCCAATTGATTCGGATAAACGACGTTCTACTGTATATAATATACGTTGTCAAATACTCGTAAAAATGGTAGCCGTTACAAATTGTGCATAACTCACAGTCTGATATACCTAGGCATAAACTAACTCAACCGACTTTCGCCTTTCGTTTAAATGTGTATGATAGTAAGCTAGGCTAAGACACACGAACATGACATAAAAATGCAATCTTGCCACTGCTCCCAGTTCTGGTATATTGTTCAAAACTCCCAGTTTTTGGAGAATATGATCGAGAATAACAGTTGACGGGTTAAAATCACTGTCGTCTTCACGAGGCCGAGTCTAAGACGAGACGACGCCCCCCCTGGAAGGCAAGTTCTTAGGCCCGGCCACAAATGACCCATGCTTTAAGACGTCCCTAGGCATTGCACTGCTTTAAAATTAAGTGAGTGTTTATTAACGTCACACTCTAAAGCAACGTGGTTGCTATGGTTTTTGTGATTGACTTCGTAATTTCAAACTGTGGTTAAATGACGAAGACGTCACATGAGTCGGCACCCTACTCTTCTAACTCACACATCATAATAAAGAGAGGATTTTGCGCAATGACAGATGTAAAGTGCTCCAATCCCTCTATTCTCATTAGCATTCCCAACGAATTTTCATTGGCACTGCCTCGAACCCGTGATTCGATAATACCAGCCATGAGTTCGTGGCCATGACCAACCACTATGATACCACCGCTACATGATTTAATTCAAAAAGAAAATGTTGGAAATATGGCAGGAACATTTTACAATTATTCCCCATAGTTATCCTTTTCTTATTAAAAGCTACCCTTTAAGCCAAATTCAGTGGCGTAATGGAGAATATTAGGGCCCCTGCAAACTCAAGTTTAGGGCCCCAAGGCCTAAATACGTAGCATCAATCAAGCTTTGGGCCCCTTAGAGTCCCTGCGGCGGTGCATGTTACGTCACTAATAAGAGTAATCAAATTAAAGATTACTACTTATTAAAGTGTCTGATTACTCTTATTAACGTCTGATTACTCTTACTAACATTTGATTGCTCTTAATAACGTCTGATTTTACTCTTACTAACATTTAATTACTCTTATTGACATCTGATTACTCTTATTGACATCTGATTACTCTTATTAACATCTGATTACTCTTGCTAACGTTTGGTAACTCTTTCTAACGTTCGATTACTCTTAATAACGTCTGATTATTATTAATATTTGATTTAAATTTATAAAATAAGAAAGAGACAGATAACAAAACATACGATTAAGTAATATGCTGTATTAATTTTTATTTAAAATAGTATATATAAAATGATAGTTAATAGTTATTCATTGAGATTAATAACGAACAAAATAGAACAATACAAATTTTTTTTCCTGTTGCATGAAGTAATTTTATAACAATTTCAAACTTCACAAAAAGATTTTTTCAGAAAAGATCATGCGAATTAAAGCATTTAATTAGGTCGTTACGCAACTTATCGAATTTTTACTATCCGGTAACGATCAACAAAATGTACCAAAGGTTTTTAATGCGAATTCCAAAAAATATATATCCTTTCGAATACGAGTTTTGTTTTCTTTGGTCGCAAGAAGCAATATATTTCAAATCATACATTCAGAGCCATACGATAAGACCTACAATAAGAAAATATGAAATGTAATCCGCATTTCAAGTAGCAAGCTTTTCGATTTATTTATGAAAAACGTTATAAAAACTCATCACATAAAATGCCGATCGGAAAATTGCTACCGGTAACAATCCACGAACGTATCTAAAATCACAAATAAAAATTATATGGTTTCGAATTATAGATTGCGTGACAAACCGCGAGTCAAGTTTAAAATATAGAAAATAGTATAACACGTTCCAACAGGAAATCGTGATAACACTAAACAATAGAATCGTGTGTTTGCTTACAACTTAAAAAGATCAAAGCTGAAAACATAAAATCTGTTATTGCATTCAGAATTTTGAATTCTTTTCATTACAGTCACGTGACTTATCTCTCACGAACTTTAAAGTCTATTGTTACAAATTATAAGTCGGTATATATAAAGCACATTTGTTAAAATATCAATAAATCGTCTAATATGCGTGAGGTTTCAAACTCAAGTACACGGATGGCTGTTTAAACATTCAGTAAGAAAGAATGACTTCAATGAGGTCAAATTTTAAACAACGATATTTTGAATAAATTTGAATGAATATCGATAAACGAAACAAGAAAAAAAGAATGAGCATACAATTGAAGGAACGAGTTGTAATAACTTCGTTGAAGTAATTGGTGTTTGGGGGGAATCGAGTAAAGATCAGCCATAACTCTAGTTCAAACCAGCCATAAACAGTATCTTAAATCTGACAATTCAGGGTAGGAAATTCATCATTACTAATTATAAGAGCAATCACACGGCTAAAAGATATTCAATATGAGTATAATTAAGTACGAGGGAAAAGGTAAAAAATTAATTATTGAATAAATAATTAGCATTTATTGGTACAATTAATTATTAATTATAATTACTTAATTAACGTACGGAATATAAGTACGGAATAAGAGAATTATAATAAATCGGAAAAAAATCCAGGGCTTTGGTGGGGGCGGACCGGAGGACCCCCCACCCTTATGTGCGCCCCTGGTATAATCTGATTCACTTACTCCAGGTCAGACTTTGGACTTCTAAGGTATATTTCACCTCAACTCCTTTATTTGCTGTACGAGCTCCAGTCGTTATTATTAATATCAATCTTATATAACTTCTTCATCAATAAGCCATCCAGGAACTGCTCGTCGACAAAGTATCGACTAACTTCGCGTATCTAAAAGTCAATGCTTAAATAGAACCAACTCATTTGCATGAATCAAGTCTTCTTCGGGAGAAAGTTTTCAATCGAACAACAGCTAAAAAGAAATAAATTTACCCCAAGAGGATTAGTTACAAGTTCGTGGATAGACCCGCTACAGAGTTAACTATTCAGTCAGGTTTTTAATACTTTTGGGAATAAAAATTAAAACGATTATTACATTTGGTGACATCTTTTGATTTCGCAATATTTAAAAATGGACAATTATTAGACCCCCAACAGACTGGACATTTGGCAAACATGTTTCTTTAGTTGAGCAAGAATTCGCTAAGATTGGATGTTGTGGAGGGGTTGGGTTAAAGGGGAGTAAAAGACAAATATATTCTATTTTAGACATTTAAGTCATGTTCCCTTTAAATCAACAGGGGAGATAAATTAAAATATTTTTGTACACAATCGAAAACTTATTGCTAAGACTTAGATATCAATAAGTTTATATATATATATATATAGTCATACGATATCATGAAATACCCAGGCGAAGCGGATAGGTAACAGCTTGTACTATAAATTTCACTGGTTTTTGGATTTCCATCAAGTTTTTTCTGACTATCAGTTCGATTTTTAATTGTCTGAATCTTTATATTGCATATTTTATATACAGGGTGCCCGAAACGGCCACATAAACTCTGCACAGCTAGATTCCTCGTTGTGAGTACATAAAAACTGCCCAAAGAAGTATTCTTGTACGATCCATAGTTTACGATAAAAAGACGAAAAACAAAGTATGATGTCACTTTCGGTGCAAGAAAAGAACGCTTTATGGGACATATCAACAACAGTATTTGCATATCTTTCAGAACGATAATGTTTAAAACGTACGTCGCGCATGCGCGCGTCTTGGAATGACGTTAAGCCGCCGTTGAACTGGTATTTAAAAGGCTGCATCTTGCAGCTACCGGTAGTCTTCGTACGGTGGCCATGTATTCCGTTCGTGACTACTGCGACATGCCATCTCAAGGAACTGGTGTATCGAGACGTAGTGACAACACAAATGGACTTAGTGGCTCCTCTGCATGCTGCTTGTACTTCGGTGGACCCCACGATGCTGCGACGTGTGATGACAGCCATTCCACGGCGTGCTCAAGCCTACTTCGACATGCACGGTAAACATTTTGAACATCTGCCTTAAATTGTGCATATACTGCTGTTGATATGTTCAATAAAGCGTTTTTTTCTTGCACCGGAAGTGACGTCATACTTCGTTTTTCGTAATTTTTCTCATAAACTATGAATTGTACAGGAACGCTTCTTTGGGCAGTTTTTATGTCCTCCCAACTAGGAATTTAGCTGTGCAGAGTTTATACGGTCGTTTTGGGACACCCTGTATATCAACAAATAACACGTTTGAATTCTTAGTTGTTGAAGCAATTCAATCTGGATCAAAACAATTAGAATTTTAGATGAAATGCACTCTTATGTAGGTGTTTATTTATTTGATTAAAATCGATTATAACAACAAAGTTCTTTATTATTGTTGATATTTAGACATATTTATCACTAAGGTTTGCTGTAGAAGGAAGTGAAAAAGGAACTAAATTCTCCACCAATAGGTATTGTAATAGAAATTTATGTTGAATAATCCAAATGTAATGAAATGAGTATTAAATTACGTAGACTGTAATTTAGTAAAAAATAAACTATCTAGTTTAATATAAATAACTTGAGCATAAACGTACACAACGGAAGCAAACACAAAAACTACCACATGTACATATATAATGCAATATGTTTCTAAAGTAATGACAGGAATGTCTATATTTCTTTGCCATGACTTGAATAATCTGAGCATTTTTTAAAGTGAAAACTTCTTTAGCGGCGTTGGGCACTTTTTGGTAGGGGAAAATCTTATGGGTTCGCGTCACCGACATGCTCTGACTGACACACGCGCAGTGTGCTGTTCTCCTTAGACACTTTTTGGATGGATGAAATGTCGTGCGTTCGCGTCACCGACATGCTTATCGCAGTATATCTGTAGCTATACAGCTGACCTATAGTGCTGTGTATATCTAATCAGTGAAATTGAATGGATTTAGTGAAAAGTTCAATGTGTATATACTGTGCATTGCTCGTTGCGATTCCGGGAATGGACAATACATATTAATGGTTGCCGTTTATATTTCGCCTGGAAAATCTATGAGACAGATGCAACAATTTTTATTCTAAAATTTGACGATTTATACAAAAGAAGGTTCTGAAATACTCGAAAAAAGATTTAGCGAAAAATATGTGATAATGTACCGATGATTTTAAGTGGAGACTTCAATATTAACTTTGCACATGATAAAAATCTATAAGTAATTGAATTTCTAAATGAAACACTTAATTTAAATATGTCCAATGATCGAAAACTCAGTACTACAAAATATAAAACGACGATCGATGCAGTTTTTACACGATACTTAGATAAATATGAATCAAACATTTTCCTTTCTTACTTTAGTTACTATAAGCCTATTGTATCTTTTTTAGAACAAAATGAAATAATTGAAAGCACAAAAAGTCTACATATTGTTGAAATTAATGATGGCAATGATGCAAATAATTAAAATAATGTTAAAAATCAAGTACATTGAAATTTTAAGTAAATACAAATACTATCCATAAATAATATGATTATATATTAATTGTTATTTCAATTGAATTGTATTTATATTTTGTCATGATCTTGTACAGCCCGTAATATATTTGAGTAATAAAAAACCATATAAACATGCATTTAGTTGTTGCTCCGAGTGTCAATGGATGTGAAAACCAGATTGATGTTGATAATTTAATTCAAACATTATGAAATTTCAAATTTTAATACTAAAAGTTCTAAGTTTTCGCTTCTATCGGCAGTCTATATACAACTGCCAATTTTTTTCTGCATACTTTTTCTTTTGCACAAACATTATTCATCTAGGATCACTGCAACAACCCTCAAATTCGTAATTCACTCACTTTCACAAAATAACATAAAAAACAAAAACGTCCCCCCCCCTTAAAGAAAAAAAAATCCAACCGTCCTCGTGCCCGCAGTACCATTTGAATAATCGTTCTAGCTGCCTCATGACTCGTTACTTCCATTAGACTTACGCAGGTATATAATTACTTCGTTACTTCCTCTATCATGATATTGAACAGAAAACAACAAATGCACACACACAAAAAAACGATACAGAAAGAGAAAAATTAAAAACAAATAGAAGCATCATTTATCAAAACGATGTGTAGATACCGATTAATAAACCGGACCGTAAGGAGCTCCCGGGAGTTTTGGATTACATTTCAACCCTCTCCTTCTCCCTAACACAAACCGCACAGTCACTTCCTAGTCCGGTAGTTAGTCTTGCTCAGCGAAGAAAACCATTAATTTCAATCTTCCCTTCCAGTTTCTTTATACACCGTTAAAATCCTTTTTGGATCAGCTGAGAGTTACATGCTGAAAGTCGACCCTATCGATACCACAGTCCCACCATCAACATACCATCATACCCCCCTCACTGTGTATCCTCCCGCATAAAAAAGAAACTCAAGAAAAGGTGCGAAGAGATTAATGGAAGATTTCTTGGAGGGTAGCCAATGGGATGGAGGCAAGTTGACATATAACCCTACCCACCCTACTACTACTACTTTTTTTTAACATTTTATTTTTTTCTTTAACTTATTTGCTACCCTCCCAACTTTCGGTTGTAAGGTAGTAATTTCGTTTTATAGGATGATTGGTACCAATTTGAGTCAGTTCCGTCTTGAGAAGTTCTAAGAGGGGTGAAGAAGAGAAAATTATATCGTCTGATTGGTTTTCTGTTCTTTAATGAGCGCTGGAGAACGACGGGGCTGAGAAGAGGGAGGGAAGGCAAGGAAACTTAAGAACAAAGAATTGTTGAGTCATGTGACTTAGAAAAGAAAACAATATGGAAAGTAAATACTAACATCGAGTGACTTAAAGAAGGAAGAGGATAAAAATAAAGAATTAAAGAAAAAGTTCAAATTGGGTATATTTTAGAGACAATAAAATTGGAAGAAATTTTAAATTAAATTAATTAAATCATATAGATTAAGATTTTATCTCCCTTAGTCATTTGAGAGAATAATGTTTGTATTGAGATATTACTGTGCCGGTATTTTTTATTATTATCATTATTTACTTATCGTACCGGCCGGCTGGGTGGCGTGGTTGGTTTGTCGCTGGCCTTCTGCACCTAAGGTTGCGGGTTCGACCCCGACCAAAGTCGGTGGAGTTCCGTGAAGCAGAAAATCGACAGCGGCCATGCCGTATGATTATACGGCATGTAAAAGATCCATTGAGTGCCTGTTTGGCTTGGGTGATCTCGGCAAAATTAAATCCTAGTACAGGTTCGCATTGTCAGAGCTCAGGTGCCTCCCTCTATGCAGGAAACTGGGCGTCAAGATTACCTGCGGCGATTGGTATCCACTTATATTGCGCCGCACTAAAGAGAGATACCAGCTCTTGGGGACGTACTAGGTCTACTATGGTAGAAATATTAGTCCGCAGCCCCATAGGGATAAAAAAAACTTATCGTACCAAAATATATATCTTACAATAAAAAAATGTTTTTCAGTAATATTATTTATACAACCATTACTCAAAATCAAATAACATTAGAGTATTTCAAAAATATTGAGATAAGCTCTTTATAAAAGAACTGTAAAAGCATAGATGAACAAAAAGAATGAAAAAAAACGGTTGAGTGTTGCAATAACAATATATTGAACTGAACTCATGTGTACTGAATTTAAAAATAAATTGATATTTAGTCCCACAGTTCGTTCATGGGAGCAGATGACAAAATTTACGATTAAGGTATTAAAATAACTCCAATATTTTAATCAGAATCGCTTTAAAAACACTCAAAATGATCATGTATAAAAAGATGAAAGTTGTGTCATCTAAGAAATATATTAAAATCTTAAAATATTACAGAATAATTTTCATTTATCTTTTAATAAAGTAAAACAATTATCAAGCTTAAAAAGCTGTTTATTTAAAGCACAAAATTGACGCAATTTCGGCATCATTTTCAATGTCTGTTTTAATGTAAGAAAATAAAAATTCTTTCAAGAAACAGGAAATCTAAATGCGCTTGTTTCTTTTTATAAACAAAAATTATTTTTATTCACATAAGTGATTATTCAACTCCGTAGAACAAGTCCGATTACCTCATAAAATATTTGAATATTTAAACCAAAGACCTCAAAAAACGGGGCACGTTTATATTCGTTGAAAACGCGGCAAGTGTATTACATAAAAACTATAAAAATAAGCCACGCGAATTCGTTACGAGTAGCAAGGGTACCCACTTAATATCTCCAATACCTAAGCGCCTTTAGTCCAAACATCAAAATGAAAAACGCCATACCCCCTTAGCAATCGTCCAACTTTTTCATGGATATGACGCAAGTCACGTGTCGTCCCCCGCTCTCTTTTCCTCCCACTCACTATCTCCTCACCATGGCGACGATTTGGGGCGGATGGCGGGGAAATCACTACTTCCGTTCGCTTTTTCCCTGCTACGCAAAACTGGGCAAATTTCCTATTCTCTCCCACGCCTAAAGAAGTTTCACTTCAAAAAATTACATCATAAAATACATAATTTTTTTTAAATATATCATAACCGCAAAATGATAGTTTCGTTTATAAATTAACAATTATATCATTATGATTTCAATTATTTAATAAATATTATTATACATAATAGCAAATATTATTAAATAAGATATATTCCTTACTAATAATATTCGTTACGTTAAATAAAAATGCACTAGAACATTTTCACTCATGACTTTTATCATATATTTACATATTTTCATCAACTATTTTCCTTAAGAATTTTATCGAGAAAAGACTGAATTGTTAGTAAGCACAGAATAGAAATAACAATCAGATAGAGAATAATATTTTTATTCATCTTCTAAAATGTATAAAATGTTTAAGAGTCGAATAAAGGCATGTAAAATAATCTAGACTGATTTCTTCAAATATATATTTCATACAAGCATAATATCTTTAAAAATATAAAATTTTCTCTGAGAAATGTATATATTTAATACCTAAAATGAAGACAAGACATTCAATTGCACAATAAAAAATAAATCAAAAGCATTGTATTATTCATTTGTCTGTTTATATCTTACGAAACATTCAGTAAAATATTCACTAACAGTCTATCCACAATAAGTTAGGGTTAACTATACGATAACAAATAAAACAAAAAACATAAGAGACATGAATTATTGCAAGTCGAGTGAAACTCTTTAATGCATGAAAATTTAATAACTGCATTTGATTCTTCAAATAAAGCCAATTATTCAAAACCACGCTTCTTTAAACATTTGCAATATTTTAAGAAAATTATTTTTCATGTATTGTTTCTTAAAAAAAAGAGAAAAGATGTAATTGAAGTCGTATGCATTAACAGAAAATTCTAAAGCGCATTCGTCGAGCAAAGTAAGAAAAGCACAAATGGAAATGCATTATTTCCACGCATATATTTTTCCTTCTTTGCGAAACAGGTTACATTTTACCCAAACAAATTTAAAATTAATGTACTTAAAAGTAATATATAACACATGGAAACTGACTTAATGTGAACAAATAGCATTGCAATGTGGTGCCAGCTATTCCGTTTATTTGCATAACGAATGTTAAAAAATTTGATGAAACGAAAAATTTCCATTTGATGAATATTTCAACCAACTGCTTCACAATTAAAATTAAAATTCAGCGCACTTTCTTAAAAAGTTTTGAGAGGTTTAGTTAAGAGAGCACAGTGTTTACCTTACAGATTTTTAATCTCTTAATTTTAAGTGAATATAATTTACTCTTTTAGTTTTAAAAATGCGTGTGTATGTGTGTGAGAGTGAGTGAGTGAATAAGTTTTGTACAACTTCAATATATTTAATAGAAAATAGTAATTATAATTCTTTCACATTAAAAACTGTCAATTTATTTTTACAAAAAATAAATAAATACCCAGCATAATTTCATGGGTTCATTCAAACACAAAGACCATATATCTATTAATTAAAACTATCTTATGAAATTAGCATCGTATTGCATCGAAAATAAATTATAGTTTAAAAAACTACAAAATACACTTTTATAGTTAGTCAAACTAAGTTGTAACGTAATCTCAAATTAGTCACCAAATCAGGAAACGCGATCTAAAAATTGGAAATCGTTAATCCTGATGATCCTGATCAAGACAATGGAACTAAATTATTAAATTATTGTATTGTCATCAGTCCTGGACAAGTGAACAAAATTTCGAATTCATCCGACCTTTTAAAGTGGGTAAAAATTGAGTTCAAAGATTACGTTCCTTCAAGTGAAGCTTCATAATTATGAGCCATGAGAAGATGGGGTTTATTTTATTAACGTCGAACTTAAGGTTGTGAACAAAGATTATTGATAACAGTTTATCCCAGACTTATTAGGTACTTACAAAACCACTACTCAAATATTTTTTTTTAATTTTTTTCTACCCGGTGATCAGAATTTTCATGATGTACCTAAATAAAACATCTCGATGCAACAGGTAGATTAGTAAAAACTGCAAGCCATTAAACCTACATTGCAGAGTTACATCAACCTATAGCGAATAACATTAATTTTAATCTATGACAAGTTTATAAGCCATCAACAGTATCGAAATTGAAAAAAGTGAACCAATATTAATAAAAGGTTGACAAACGATTGAATAACGAGGCGAAAATTTGCCAGATGAAATAAACATTCAACTTGATAAACAATACAAAATCTTCGCAACTTTTATTTATTTATTTATTTTTCGTGGGGATTACTATCAACAAAAAAAGTTCCCTTCCCCTAAATGGTCAGGATCAAATCTTTCATATGTACAATATACTTGGATCCCTCCTGCTTAAATAGCGCTGAAACATATCTTTGTAGAACTCCATAACCTTGTGTATAAAATATAATTCCAGCTTAATATAAGTACAGCAGAAACTATTTCCCATATCCTTTGTATGTTGAACCAGGAGATCTTTGAGGTACCATCAACTCATAAGGTCCAAAAGAGTTAAATTTGGATATATGTGTGTGATATTATGGCAGCATCACAGACTGTAAAATGAACCTATATCGCATATGAGTGAGACTGCGAAATTTTGGCAATCCCGCAACTTCAAAAAATTATTATATTATTTGAATTGTGCATAATTTGATAGTACCACCAGCAAGGAGAGGGTTAAGAAACCTTATTCATTTCAACACCTTCAGCTCTCTTTAAACCGTATCATGACTTAAGTGTAATTATCCCTCGAACTAAAAATTCTCTGGCCAAGAAAATAGCCATCTTTTAAGAAAACTGCAAGACCCAAGCTAATCGAAAGAAACACAATTTTGATTCCAAGCCACGTGAGCCACGACAATAGAAAATCAAATTCACACTATGCATAGCGAGAATTTTAACAGAAGGCACGCTATCGTTCAGCATGATGGTTTTTCGGAATCATCTAACAAGGGGAAAGCAAGACTAAGGAAATATATTTTGGGGTGAGACTTGGTGTAATAATTATGATGTTCAACCCTCAATGTATTAACGCCGAATAGTTAGTCGATTCGGAGAAAATAGACTTCAAAATTCATGCTTAGATTTTATACAATTATTTTAATTACCTCCAGCGATGCAGTGGCATAGTTGGCAGTACACCTCCTTTCTACTCGCATGGATAGGGTTCGAGTTGCGCGCGATCAGCTTTTTTTTCCAATTCATTTAATTATTTTTTAATTAAATAAATTTATTCAAAAAGGACTTATTAAATATTTTATATAATTATAAAATGATTAAATTAATAATATATAAAAATACATACATTATTTTTATTATATTAACTATAAAATAGTTTAATAATAAGTATTTTATAAATTATATTTTTTTAAATTTTATTTATAATATATTGTATTTTACACTATAAAACTATTTGCAATTAATTTTTATATAAAATATCGTTTAATATTTATTACAATATTATTTTATTATTTTATGATAAATATTATTTTTTAATATAGGAGTATATTTATAAAATATATTGTAAATATTTATATAATTACAGTAATTATTTTACTTTATAAAGTACAAAATAAATGCAAAACATATCATTTAGTATATAATATACCTTTCTTAAATAAATTTATTTTAGTTTAAAAAATAATTATATGAATTAAAAAATGCTGATCGCGCAATTTGTACCTTATCCAACCGAGTAGAAAGCAGGTGCACTGCCAACTATGTGACTGCGTCACTGAAGGTAATTAAAACTTAATTTTATAAAAGCTAAGCAGGAATTTCGAAGGCTATTTTCTCCGAATTGACAGCCCATTCGGCCCTAATACATTGAGGGTTGAACACACTAATGAAGTACTACTATTAGAGCAAGTTTCGTCCCAAAATGAATTTCCTTAACCGTGCCCTTCCCTTGTAAGTTCTGAACGCGAGTCAATTCTTTTGTAACATTATCTTTATTAATTATACCAAAGCTACTCTGAGCTAATTTGAATTAAAGAATCTACGACAGAGGTTCCCAAACTTTTTTATGTCATAGACCCATTGCCATGTTTTTCGGTTTCGGGTAGACCCCTGCTTAATTAATATTGAATTTTTGCAAATTTATCAACTTAAATGTCTTTTTGACAGCTGGTACTACTACTCCTACTTTTAAAGAACTAAATTTCTAGCTGTAATGAAGTATAGTGTTTAAAACTTAAAAAGCACATGTTAATTAAATTAAAAGTTAATTAATAAATAAAGCTGTTAAATAAACTAATTAAAAAACAAACAAATGATTTTAATGGGAGGGATGAATCTCTAGCACTACAATATCAAATTTTCAACATTTGGTATCAATCTTGTCCAATTTAACCTTAAATTTCCTCTGTTAGTGTCCAGTTTTTTTTCTTCTTTTGTTTTTGTTTTAGAGATTGGCAACCACGTTGAAACTTCTTCACACTAGGAAAAGCAATGAAAAACTTTCTCACGATATTCCATAAGTCGGGACAAATAACAGGTTTGACTTTTTAAAGCCAGAATTGTTGGCATCCGTTTCTAAGCTTAAATATCTTCGTTAGTGCTTATTACGATCAGTTCCTACTGTAATGTGACATTTTTTTCAATATGACCATATAAATTTATTGCCTACTGTGGTATTGCCATTGTCAAAGCATTCTGAAACCTAGTTTCAAAATCTGAATAAAAGGCATTTAAATGCTGAACGTAGTTTAAAACGTTCTGACATATTGTCTGTGACAAATTTAGAAAATTCAGGACGTCCAGTATTATAATTATTTAGCTTAACTCGGGAAAGTAAAGCTGAAATGGTTCTTGATTAAATAAAATTTATGCTTTCACCTTATAAATGCAAATTAACCTCATTAAATTTAGTAAATAAATCTGTTAAAAAAGGTAAAATTTGGTTTCCACTTGATTATAAACTTTTAAAATTAAATTCACGGTCTAGTTTAATGAGAGCCTCTATCATAGACCCCCATTTACACCTCATGGACCCCAAAATTAATTTTGGTTGACGTAGACCCCTTGGAGGTCGTCATAGACCCCTGGGGGTCTATACAGACCACTTTGGGAATCACTGATTTACGAGAATATATTCAAAATCTAACAGTTTAAATGAACTGATTCTTTAATCTAAACCCAACGTTATTAAAAATAAACTACCTAATTACACTTCAGATATATTTTCTCCTTAAAATAAACTATTTTATTAAATTTTTTAACTATTAAAAATCTATAACAGAAAATGAATGCATATATTGGATTTAATAATGTTTCCAAAGCCAACATTTATTCTAAAACTTACCTTTCACTGCATTCGAATAGGACGTAAAAAAATGCAAGACTGTTCCAAAAATTGTACTATCAACATTCTTGCATTTAATCGGAAGCCCATCAAAGAGAATAAACTGCCAAAAGCAAACTGATACCTATAAACTGCATTTCACATCCATGTTGACAATAGTTCTAAACGAGATATTTCCTCAAAACATTTCCTTTCGTTCATTATTTTACACAAAAAGTATACGTGAAAGAATACAAATATAGTTTAAACATAAAACAAAGTAGAAAAGTAAGCACTCGTCAAGAAAGGAATTTCACTGACAGTAGGCAATTCAAGCAAGTTTGACGAAAAGGGGGAAAAGTTATTGATTTTTGGACGAATTGCAAAAAAAATTTCAACAGACTCGACAAGTTAACACGGCAGAAGCTTATTCTGAACGAGCTAAGCAAAATTGAATACAAGTCTTCGACACATTATTACATATCATGCATCTTTCCTGCAGATTTCGAAGCAGATATGGAGAAAATTCAAAATTTCACCGAAAATAATATTCATGTTATGCTTTTTCAGCTATTAGTGAATTTCGAATCAGATATGATTGCAAATATTATGAAAATTAAAGAGATAAACATATAGGTACTTTGCAGATTTTATTAAGATTACTTTTTATGAGGAAAAATTAAAATGAAAGCTTTCATTATGAAAAGAGCTGAAAACATCTGAATTCGTGTCCTACTATCAAGTTTCAACAGTTGAAAAAAAATTGTTTTTATGCTTATCAAAATGAGCAGTATATCTGCACAGATAAATAAAACTCGACTATAAATGAAATAGATATATTAATGGCAAAATAACGGTGTTGCAGAAAATAGTAATAATATGCACAAGATAATGGGGAAAAAATTAACTTACTAAAATTGTAATATCAACGTAGAATTTTAAACTTTTAAGGCAAGCTGTTTTATCTCTTAAATTACTTGTCGAATTGTCACATATCTGCGAAATAATTTTATTAATCATTTTATGAATTCAATTTAATATATTAAGGATTTCTAAAAGAAATTTTTGTTAAACGTCACCGCACATAAAACGGTTTTTAATTTTGAGGGACATATTTTGGTACGAAAATAAACAAAAATTAATAAATTAAAATATACTATATAACTAGACACAATTTTTAGTGGGGAAAAATGAGCTAAAGATGTTTGCATTTTTTTCTGTAATCTATCCTTGTCAAATCTATTATCCCATTCATTGAAATGGAATGCGATAAAACAAGAAAAATAAGTTTTACATTTCCATCTTCCAGTTTAATCCTTTACCTGCGGTTTCTCAGAATGGAAAAAGATTGAGAAAATATTTTCTGGCATTGAAAGAAAAGAGACAACCGACCAAAAAACTTACTCATCTCATAACTCTTAGGAATGCACACATTT